>JAZHYW010022257.1:0-72284 GCA_037355805.1 Ixodes ricinus | reverse complement strand
CTTCAAGGGCACGCGGCATTCGAACCAGGGACATCGCGGTGACGAGTGTTTGCAGACTGTCTTTTGTATGATGCATAAGGAGTGTGACCCCTGCTTAAGGCATCCCAGCATGCTTCAGTTGAGTAAACGTATTTCACTGAGTGACGCTGATTCTAAGGCTCGTTCATGCAAGTGTCGACTGCGTCGCGCTGCGTTGCGTCGTGAATCACTGTGCCTCCTCATTGGGTCGTCGTAAGTGTCACCGTGGCAACAGTTCGAACGCAACTGCGGGAACGAGCCTCTAGATTCCTATAGGTGAGCTTCTCTCCGTATCCGTCATCAAACGGCCGGTCAGCTTTTCTATGCATCGGACGGTTTTGCGGTGAGCTTTTCACTGATGAGCTTTTCTCCGCCGCTCCCCAAATCATTTATACGCGTCTATCGAGGATCAAAAAACGTTGGAAAATATTTGCGGAGCATATTTAAGATGATTTGGAGGTGCATTTACTTATGTATATCTTTAAGGTGATCGGCCCATTGTTGTGAAATCGTCAGTGACTAACGAAATATATATTTTATTATTATAAATAAATTTGAACGTATGAAGCTCACATAACCGCTTGAGACCGACACGGGAGGACGATACTCGAAAATACGCCAGCCCTTGAGCCGATCTGCGGAAACGTGATTTTTTGTTCGCTGTTTGGAAGTGTGAAACACCGGGTCGCGGGGTTTGTCAAAAAGGGCCTTGTGCTCACATTACAGATCTGAAGGCGAATACACAAAATGTGCAGAAAAAGAAAAATAATAACTGGTATTTTATAAAAGAATCCCATGCACGATGCCAAAAGAAATCCATAGAGATGCAATGATATTCTTAACTACGCATAAATAGCGCGCAGGACAGATGAAGTAATAATTTAAAAAAACGAGCGTTTTGGTGAATAGATACAAATACATGAAAGGATAAGACATCCAGGACGGAGACGGAAACAGGACTTATTTCATAAGAAGTCTTGCTTCCGTCCTCGTCCTTGATGTTTTATTCTTTCATGTATTCGTACAGATGAAGATTCTTATAATCCTGACATAAATCACATTTCGGCATCAGATTGCATGAACTCGAAACTTCGCGAAATACTGCCTAGGGAGGCTAATGTTATATACGGCTTTACGTGCACTTGTCTTGGGCTCTCACTTTACGACTGTATGCTCTAGCAGTGATGCGCTTTAACATTTTATTGGGCTGGCGTATATCATCGCGAGGTTACTATACTACCCCCCCCCCCCCCTTTTCCCGTCCCCTCTTTTTTTTTTCGTTGCTTTTCTTTAGAGAGTACTTTTTATTCCTGAGGGATCCTTCCTCCTCGTTTGGGGGTGTTAATTTGACAATTATATTTGTGTCAGTTATCAGTAATCCTTCGTTGGTTTAATTTAGCACCCGAAATCTGTAAAGTTCAAACAATGCTTGGGGAAGAACTTGAGAACGACACTCTTGTGAGAGTTAGAGCGGCTGCCAATAGTCCCTCTGAGGCCATAAGGATCTTTCTTTTTATGTATCCCTCCCGTGCACACTTGTAGAACGTCGGATTGATAAGTCACATTTAGTCCTTTCAATGCTTATGATCTCGGGGACAACCTTCTGAGGCAGCTCAGCAACAACGAGAATATGTTTGTGCGCCTCAATGATGTGTACATGTAATATGGGTCGTGCAATAATGTTTGTACTTTCACTAAACACCACTAAAAATTTATACCTGAGGATGATAACTTGCAAAAACACCAATTAGTTTTCCTCTCTGCGCAATGGCTGACGCATAAAAAAAAAGAAAACAGCTTTCCCAGCTTGCAATAAGAACAAGCGGCTACGTGATCTGACGCTAGTTACATACCGTCAATGTTCATCATAGTCATGCGCTGGGGATGGCAAAGCTTGAAGCATGGGCTGAGCTGCAGACATTGTTAGAGTTCGGCTGTTCTCATCTTTGAACACGAGCCATTACCCGAATGTTTGGCGGTGCTGATTGTTATGAACCCGAGCACTCAACTCGGGCTCATGACAATCGAGTACGTCAGGGTCTTACGTGACGCGGTGCGAAGTCATGATGTCATGTCACGTCACGGTGTGAACAACGCTAATGAATATAGTGACGTTCTCAATTTAAACCGATTTGACGCAGTGAGTCACGCGACTACGTCGCATGACGTTAACGGGCCACGTGGCGAGACATTACTTTACAGCATGTCTTGACGCCACAGCGTCATGGTGTCAAGCGTGTCTGGCACATGTCATGATGTCTGACGTATGATTAATTGTAGTGTCAATACAAAGGCGCCACGAAAACTCACAATTTCTCAAACATTCCGACTCTGTATATGACGATTTCATCAATACATAGAATGACGACTGCCAATTTTTCTTCTCAAATATTCATTTCGTGATGCTAACAAAATAGAAGAAATAGAATTGTGAACCGTTTTGAACCGGTTACTATTATATTTTTTTCCGGCTCAGTTCCGGTTCAGTTCAAAGATGGCGGTGAAGATTTCGGTTCGGTTCAGTTCCGGTTCGGCTAAAGATGGGGACCTTTAGCAAACCGTTGCCGTTCTGCGTGTACCGCACTTTCGGAGCCTTTGAAGCATGCGTTTAAGCGCGCGCCCGGGTGGTACCGTGACCGCGGGGCGCGCGCTTAAAAGCATGCTTCAAAGACTCTGGTAGTGCGGTACGCGGACCACGGCAACGGTTTGCTAAAGGTCCCTAATAATGGTTTGGTTCCGGTTTTCTGTTCGGTTCGATGCCGGTTTGACACTCTGGCCTCAAGCATTACATAAAACACAGCCAAGCACTGAGCCACACTGAATGAACGCTGAAAATGGTCTGCAGAAACTAAAACCGAACTAGACGTATTCGTTCAGCCAGTTGTCGCGCGATGCATTTCGGTGCAATTGGTTCCTTCCGAGATAACCGAGTCCGCGGACCTGACCAACACCGCCTAGAAGGCAAGGCCGTACTGCTGACATTTTTTGCGTCACCAGCGAAGGCCAAGGCTGGACACAGATTGGAAACGAGTGCCGCGTCAGCGCTCAGCTCCGAGTCAAGTTTGAGTTGAACGTTGACGCAATCGTCGTGTCCAATCTGCCGGGGTTTCCCCAGGAATTGAAATTAGGGGGTGTCTAAATTTTTAGGGGGCTCAGAGGGGGGGGGGTGGCATTGAGAATAGAGGAGTCGTTGTGATTTAAACGGGTGCTTTTGGAAAAACAAGGGGGAATTTCCACTCCTGCAGGGGAGGTGCAGGAAAATCACTGCCAATCTGTGCCCAGCATTGGCCTTCGGTGATGACGACATCTCCATCAGCACTACGGCGTTGTTATCTAGGAGGTGTTGACCTGGCACGGACCTCGCCGGAGCGGGAAAAAGCGACGTAAGCACGGACTTAAAATATCGATAACCGTGGAAAGACAGGACCGCCGACCAATTTTATTACGTATGCCCACGTGATACGCAACGTTCCACAGGTCAGCGGACTTATCTCCGGACACGTTCCTGTGGTCCGCGGACCAGGTCTTGAGTATTGCATTTGAATGCGAAAGCATTAACTGTCCCAAGGAGCGAGCCGACGTCATCAGCCGCGCCAAACGGCAGCTAAATTCTCCTGTCCCGAAGCAGCGAAGTGAAGCCGCGATCTGAGGCATACACGATTTGAAGCCGCGCAAAAAGCCACGCGAAACAACATCTAAATTCACCTCTCCAAAGGAGCGAAGTGGAGCCAAATCCCTGATGGATTATGCTCCCATTGGCTGGCGCGTCATCAAGGAACGAGGCTCCCATTGGTTCTCGTGTGTCGTGGTTCCAAAAGCCGCCACCAGAGAAGGCCTGTCCATGGCGGCACAGTGCACGCAGCGGCCCGGCGAGGTACGGCGGTGCGGGCCTGGCCACTGAGGCCGTTCGGCGGAACTCGGAAGAGTTTGTACAGCCGAGCTCAGCGCGCCTCACGAGAGCGCGCGCTCGACCGTCGGCCGCTACCTCGGCAGTACTGAAACGTGGCCGCCCACGCCAGTACACCGCAGACGAACTAAGGGAGCGGAAGAACGACATTCATGCTTTCGCATTCACAACTCATAACAAGTGCTTAGGTGTCCTCGGACTTTTTTTTTATTTTTCGCGCGGTACATGGCAAATTTTTAACCCCAGAAAACGTGACGTAACCGATTCCGTAGGAACTTGTCCGGGGACAAGTCCGCCGTGTGAACAAACCTTTAAGCCGGAGTCACACTACACACACATCATACTAGAAGACAGTCAGCAAAAACTATCTGAGGCGTGTTTCTTCCTTGTTTATAAGGGTTCTGACACATTGGTCACACAAAAACTGTTTGCAGACATCTTCTAACATGCTTGAGGCGAGTCCGCGGTTAATTCTCTCATACATCCCTGCAGAGAACTCCGCGGGTCTTTTGTACGATGTGTGAGCAGTGCTGAAACTACGTTTTCATCATCAGTTGGTAACATTTAATTATTTTAAAAAATGCATAAATGTTTTTATTTTTTGTTGTTGTTTAGTAGGTTTTGTGCCCTTTTTTAATTATGCCCCTCGGTAGTGACCATTAACTCATGGACATTTGTTCGCCTCCCTATTTTTATGATACTCAGTTTCCGCGGGAATCTTTCGTGGACCAGAGTTTTGTTAAAAGAATTAGGGAGAGAACGGAGTTAGGTAGGCGAATTAGGCCTAAGTCGAGAGCCGTAATAACGAACTGCGGCGCCGATCGCGTGTGATAAGGTCCCCCCCGAAAGCGTTTGTCATCACTACTAATTTATTTATTTATTTATTTATTTATTGTTAGTGACCCACAAACGGCGTGACGCCTCCTTAGAAGTGCACTTATTAATGTCAGATAGTAGAATATTTTTTTCGGACACGGTAAATAAAAAATAGAAATTTGTGACAAACAATGGTCCTTCAAATGTTCGCTCCACATATAAATATGTCTGCGCTAACATTCCCACAGATTTGTTCTAATAATTATACGTCAATTGCAGGAGTGTCATGGCTGCTGCGTGATATAAATCAGTGGGAAAAATTACACCATCTTCCCGAGAGGAACCATGGGGTGATGCGGAGCATCGTGTTGGTTCCGAGGAAAGAGTCAGTTGCGTGCTGACGCCGAGAGATGGCACCACCGACTGCCCTAGCGTGACCCCCTACGCGAGCCTTCGTCGCAGCTCGCGGCAGAGAAACTTAAAACGCTCGCCGCTCGCCGCTTATTTTTTCACACTTGAAGGACAGGAGACTAGAGGAAGAGATTTGCGCGGGCGCGCGCGGTGTGAGGAGAAGCGAACGCACGCGCAGTGCACGCAGCAGGTAGAGAGAGAGAGCGGAGAGAGATCACGCAGCTGTTGGAGAGAGGGAAGGAGGAGAGTTGCGCGTGCGTAGTGTGAGTGCGGACTACAAGGCCGCGGGACATAGACCCGAGCAAAAGATGCTCCACATCTAAAACAAAGAATCAAGTCTACTTGACCCACGAGGAACGAGCCAGTAGATGTGACTTAGCAGCGCTGGTGTATCTATTGTTCCATTTACGATCTTGTGCAGACACCTCAATCCACAGGTCGTTCTCCTGCTGTACAACGTGTCTAATTTCACGAGGTCACAAATCCTTTCTCAACTGTAGAAATAATTCGGGTGAAAATAACTATCAAACAATACAGAAATGCATTTACGTTGAACACGCTCAATTACACTCGAATCAGTCACTCCAGAACAGTTCCATACAGTCGAGGCATATTCGACATGACATACGCACCTTGAAAGAAGACTAACGTAAGAAAAAATGGTTTAGAAAAAAGTGCGTGTTATTCGCGTAATGAATCCGAGAATTCTAAAGGAATGATTTGAAATTGTAGTTACGTGATGATTGAGATTTATCGCAGTATTCATAAAACTACCAGATCACGGATGACCTCAACACAAATAATATCGGTGTAATCTAATGTTTATGGAAAATTCAGAATTTCACGCTTTATAGAAAATGTTATAACTTTCGTCTTTAATATTTAAGAATAGGCCATTTGAAAGACACTACGCAGAAATAGAATTAAAAAGAACCCTGAAGACATTCACAATCTTCAACCACTTTAGCCACCGTAAACTACTTAATGTCATTAGCAAATAACAACAACTGCGTGTGCTTATTACAAAAAGCGAGATTATTCACAAAAACTAAATGTAGTAAGGGACCGAGGATGCTGCTTTGGGGAACACCAGAAGTAGACGACAAAGGAGCAGATAGTCGACCGGATACTTGCGCAAAGTTCACTCGATGAGATAGGTTGCTATAGAACCGACGTATACTTTCGACAAACTACAGAAGATGGAGGTAGGTCGGTAGTTGTTAACCGTGGATCGATCATCCGATGTATGCGATGGAGCTTAAACGGAGCTTTTCTAAGCGGCAGGAAATGTTTCAGAACTCGTTTCATTTATTTGTAAGGGCCATCGCCAAGCTTGAATATAAAATGCGTGCATTTTCTTACCGTTCATCCAATTAGTGAATCTGAAGTTTTGGAGGCAATTAAAATATTGAAACTAAAAGTTATTAACGGTAGCGGATGGCATTCCAAGTTTGATAGGAAAGTGTTTCGCTCAACTATAGTTGAGCACAACCTTTTAATTGCCTCCAAAACTTCAGATTCACTAATTGGATGAAGGATAAAAAATTCCATGCATTTTAAATTCAAGCTTGGCGATAGCCCTTACAAAAAATGAAACGAGTTTCAATTCAAAGTGTAGAGGATTCGCTCAATGCACCGCGTTGAGTATCAATTAAAACTCAATAGGTTTTTTCTTATGAGGTCCCATTGGACCGTCACAAGATATTGGCCACCGAATTAATTAAATTTCTTAATTGCATTTCAATTGAAAATTTGGCAATAGTGTTTCAATATAATTTTTGCCGCTGAGTTTCAGTCGAATTTTTGCAATTGAGTTTCACTAAAATTTTGCCACCGCTTCAATAAAAAAAAATTCAACAGCGATTGAAAAAAATTATTTTTATTCCTTAAAGCATGGACCATGGAGCCAACTAAGCTCATGAAGGAAACAAATATAAATATCATAAAGCACTCACATCACACTAATCACGCTCCACTTGACTACTCCACCGCGTTACATACCCTACATATGAAAGGTATTCATTTGTCCGGTGACCACCTCAGCATTTATAAAGCTTCCAATATGCTAGCCCCTCCTCGAAAGTCTCATAAATGATAAACAGTGTTTCGACGTCATTGAACTTTATACATTAATAAAAAAAATTGGTAAAAGCAATAATCGTTCGGGGCAGTCGCTAAATCCACAAGAGCGTTTCCTAGCCGCTATGTTATCGCTTCTCTGTATAGCACTACTGAGTACAAGATGAGGCACGGTAATTGCTTGTTTTAAAATGTTGTATTGCTTATTTACTTTACGAAGTGACTAGTATAATAGGCTCACTGATGTCGCTATAGTCACTGACAGAGTGAAAACGGCGTGGCGTGCCTTTCAGACACATGGCCTTCAACACGCGCTCGGTGCCTTCCACCATGCTTTGACAGCGCGCGCGCGCTTGATGTAGACGAGACGTTGAAGAGTTTTCGAGTGGGAAACTCAAGCTTGAGGAGAGACAATTGAAGCTCCTCCCTGTTGTCCTCACCTTGTCAATGACCTTACAGTTATTATAATGCACGCTAGGCTCTTCAAGGTGTCAAAAGTTTTGGATTAAAATTTCTTGCGCAAATGAATCCGAGCAAATATGTTTTCTTGTGAGAGACATAAATGTACTCATGGTTATTTGCAGCTCTGCCCTCGCTGGGTTCCTCAACAGCAAAGGACGCAAACCAGCTGATGTCAACTACTCAATGACAAAAACTCGTTGGAATCTCCAATGAGGAGACAAAGAAATGTCTGACAAGTAATAAAACTCTAGTTCATGTCCAGTGTCTAAGCTCAAAATAATGAACGACAAACCTAATTTATAATTCTGGTGAGTTAACTTAAATAATCAATATTGAGCTCTTAATAATGAAACTTATTTGCAAATGTAATAAGTAAATTCAAAATAATCGATATTGAATTCTTGATAAATGAACTCATTTGCATATCTAATGCAGAGCCGGATTAACGTACAGGCTAAGGGTGCTGCAGCCCAGGGCGCCAGGCTGCCAAAGAACCCCGTGCTGGCGCTCGGAAAAAAGTGTTAGTTGGTTTTAATTTTAAAAAGCTCAGACGTAAAGGAGCGGCAAAACTCAGAGGAGCCTCTGGGCCCTGGCTTTCTGGTGGCGTTCCTCCCCCCCCCCCCCCTTTTTTTTTTTTAACAGATAAACAGGAATGCCATGAAGTTCCCGTCTCTAGACGAGCTGTTGCATGTGAGCTCGTTGTAAAAGACTGTACTAGAGCAACAAAAATGTAAGCGTTGCCTTTCACCCTCCTTGTGGGAGAGAGCAAAGATGTTGGCGCTGGCGGTTCCATTGAAGTATCTTCTAATTGAAGCCAGTCGGAAGGACGGCCACGTAGTTTTCTATTGTACTGGGGCCTCCTCGACGTGTTTTACGGACAGTGGTGGGTTGGAAGGCAAGCAAGTGTTGCCGACGGCTGCACGAGCAACATACGTACTACTCATTATTTTTTTCTTCTCATTTTTGGTGTTTTCACGATGTTTTCTGCGGAAAGTTTCCTCCGAGACAACAAGTTTGAAACAAGCAAAAAGAAATATTGGCGAGAGTCCCGAAGCCCTTCTTTCTATCCACTAACAGGCGTTTCAAGGAACCGGCTCTTGGCTCTTGAGATGTCCCCTAAAGGTTTAGGAGAGGCAGTGACTGCAAGCAACCTCTCTGGAGTCTGGAGTCTGCGTCTGATCTGCCGGTGCAAGACAACACTTTTCGTGTCATCGAGGGACATATTTGCTGGAATATTTTTACGAGCCTCCGATGTATGATATATTATTCTTAGTTTAAAGTAATACGTCCAAATTGTTCTAGCTTCTGTAGTTAGAGGCGACAAGACCACTTCCAAAACTCATAGAAACATTTTCCCCTTAAAATAGACAACATGCCGTAGAGGAGCTTAAAAATATATCCTTGATCTTCATGAGAAGTGCCTGTGAATGTGCCCAAATAACAGTGGTTGCTCTATTGCAATCGCATGCAGCCTCAATTATTTATTTTATTAGTAGAAGGCAGAAGACTTAGTTTGGAACACGAGAGTTCAGTTATTAGAAGAGTGTGGACGAAGCGGTTTGAGCCTCAAGTACTTTATCCACCAAGATTACTTTGTTGTCTGTGTTGCTTTACTGGTCAAGTTAGCAATTAATTAATGAAAGGGCTAGTTAGACAGGCTCCAATCTATCGGAGCAAATACTTGAATAAAAACGCTATATTCTCGGGAAAGTTTTCGAGTTGCGAATCCCTCCCGAGGCATGTCTTTAAGGGCAGCGAAATTTGTTTTCTTTATTGTAATGAGAATTTTGCGGCTATCCTTTCGGTAACTGTCTAATGCAATATGTGCCCCAAGTAATCATGCCACTCGACATCAAGGGGATCATCTGTGCCATCTCTCTAACCTCGACATCATGATGAATTTATGGCAAGCCGGCAGGGACACGTGCAGCATAAATAAGGTTGCAGACCTGGTCAAACAAGTTGAACGCGAAGTCATCATTTTCAACTTTTCAACGGAAGTTCACAAGGCCATGGAGCTGCTCAATGTGCGCGACACTTGACATTCTTCCCAAACATTCATTGCTTCGCGCTCTTAGTGAGTGATTCACTATTTCCGGAACTGCCTCTAATTCACAGTCGCGTGCTGCTTCATTTCGACCCAGTGAAACCCAGATTTTCCTAATAATCGAATATGCCGGTACAGAAACCTTCTAAGATGTATAATAAAATAAACGATATTTGTATTTTATAAGGTGGGGAAATATACATATTGCCGTCATTGTCGTTACCGCTACCATCATCGTCATCATGTTCACTATTATCATCATCATTAGGGGCCTTATGAACTGCCTTAGCCTAAGGCCCCATAATTCCTCAATCCGTCCCTGATCTAATGAGTAAATTCAAATGAACAGATATTGAGTTCATAATGAGCAAACTCAGTTGCATTCTTAATGAGTAAACTCAAAAGACTATGTATTGAGTGCGTAATGAGCAAACCCGACAGCATTCTCAATGAGTAACTTCAAATGAATTTGTTTTGCATTCTTATTGAGTAAATTCAAAAGAATATATATTGAGTCCTTAATGACCAAACCCAATTGCATTTCTATTGAGTAAATTCAATGGAATCGATATTGAGTTTCTTATGATCAAACTCAGTTGCATTCCTAATGAGTAAATTCAATAGAATCGATATTGAGTTTCTTTTGATCAAACTGATTAGACGTTTAGTTTATATTGAGTTTCAATTGACTCTATAGGAATAAAAATATCAGCTACATCTATGTAAAGTCCCTCGATACTTTTTTTAGAAATAACGACAAGAAATACAAATAATAAAGCTCATTGCGCTGAAACAAAAAGGCGTCATTCAGTTCAGTTTTCCGCTGTACGCCGCCATTCGCTTCCTAAAACCTGCACCGTCACGCAGTCGGCGCTTCAAAGAATGTCGCTATATACTTGCCATAAGCTCTTATCTAGGAACTTTACATCTACTGGGTCAGTGACGTATGTCCCCGTTGCCTCGCAATGTGATCGTGGTGACGTTCTCTTCATGTTTTCATGTTTTTCTTTTTTTTTACAGCGGAGCAGTTAAGGGCTAGTTTTCCCAGGATCGTGTCCCCCGCAAAGAAATAAAGACACCAAACTCTGGACACTTACCGCCATCTATGAGCGACGGCGGCAAGCCATGTATCTGGTTGCCCACGTCGCTCATAGATGGCGCCAGCCTTTCCACTCTGGCGTGCGAACTTCCAGCCGGCCATCACTTTCCGTTGTAGAGCTCCGCTGGTCTTCCTTCTCCACCAGAGTGGAAAGGCTGAAGTTTTTGGCAAGCTTCCACGTACGCGGATGCTTGCTCATTGCGTTTTCCGCAGTGTAAGCGTGATGAATTGAGGGGTGCGCTGCGTGCAGAAACAGAGCGGCCGAGTCAGTGCATTGTTACGGGCGGAACGTTTTGCGTTCGCGGCGTAACGACGCGTGCCCGAGGGCAGTGCAATGAGCCGCCGAAAGTGAACGCCTCGTTCTCCAGTATACGGCGGCGTAAATGCTAGACAACGTCGAAATCCCAAAACAGCAAGCGAAACAACATACGAGGAGCATCGTTATGCTATGGGGTGCCTTCATGTGCGCTTTGCTTAGGGTGATGACATCTGACCATTTTGTTCCTTACGCTTTTGTTTCTTTTTGTTTCTGAGCGCGAGCAAGCCCGTCTCCCGGCACGATCTTTTGGCATTGACAGTGTTATACAGCGGCATTTTGTAATCGACTATTTCTTTGTACTTTTTCTCGAGAGCGCGTGCGGTCGGCATTGGATATTACAAAAGAGTATAATCACCGTAAGCAAAGCGCACATGAAAACACCCTTTGTTCATCCTACGTTGTACGAGGCGGTAGGCTACTTTAGGTGTAAAACAAAGTATGAATAGCAGTTTTTTTTTTCGCCAAAAGAACAACGCACGCAGTGCTCTTTGGCTTCTTTTCCGAGTCAAATAGTGATTGTTTTTTTATTATTATTATTATATCAACGAACCTACAGTGTGTCCACCGAGGCATTCATTCATTGATCTATTCGTTAGAAACAGCTTGAAGATTAGATAATTCTTTGAATACGAACTGGTTTCTTTTTTCACCCAATATACGTTATTTATGTCGTGTAGGTTTAGACATTAATTCATTCAAATAACTTTAAGACTAAATTGTGCTCAATATACTAGCTGTGGTTTCAATTGAACCAATTTGTATCCTGTACGTTGATGTAAATTTATTATTTGACTCATAAACAATTAAAAATAAAACTTGCAAATATTATTCTGAACATTACTTGAAACAGATGTTACCATATTAAGTTTAGTATATCCGCGCTAGTTATGAAGAGAAAAAAAACTGAGCGGCTGGTTTTTAGCGCCACATGCACGCTGCCATAAAGTAATTGGCAAAGACGAAAAAAATAAAAAAATGGAATGAAAAAGTTTGGTGAATTTCCAACGGCAAATAACGTCGGCACGCGCAAATCCAATGTCCGCTGTGAGACTGCGCTTGACGGTTTACAAGCCACAAAATATTTCTTTTATTTCGTCATTTTTAACGTCCTCTTCTTTTCGTTCTTTTGTGTGTCTGTGTGTGTGTGTGTGGGGGGGGAGAGGGGGGGTTACTTGCAGTGCGCATGTTCAGCTGTTCTGGGGATCCAATGCGCGAGGCCCCCCTATTCTAAAACTCTCTAATGACGTTTGCGCGCGGGCTCTGCGTAAAGCAAGACGACATGGGGCTATTTCTCGAGTAAATATGTGGTATTCGGGACTTCTGAAGACGCTCTCCGAGTCAATAGTAACCAACACACAAATATTTGAAGGGGATGTGGCGAATAGCGATCATCAAATATTTAGCACATCAGCGAGTTTTGCGCAATCAAAAAGCTTTGCGTAAGCAGAGAAATAGCTGGTGTCGGCGCCATGCGCCCTTGCAAAACGAAGTTTGGGCTTGGGACACGCAGTGGCGACGACGCGCTATTTCTTTGAGTACGCAAAACTTTCGGCTACGCTATTCCAAAAACTCCGCATTGATAAGTTAGGCAAATCTGTGTCTTCAAAAAATTCATCAGAAGTTAAAGAAAATAATATATTAAAGACGTTTACAAATCTCTGTAACGCGAAATTAGAGCGCAGCTCTTGAGGAGGAGGAGGGGAGTGTACGGAGGTGAGTGTATGACTCTTCTCCTCCTCCTTTCTCCTCTCCTCCTCTTTTTCTTCTCCACATCCTCCTCCTCTTTCCTCCTCCGTGAGTTCCCTTCCTCTTCCTCCGCACGTGACGTCAATTTTCCCGCTAAATCTAGCGGAGAAACTGAATTTGTTCATAGGTGACGTGACGGTGGCACCAAATCATGTGACGTCATTTTCCCCGCTAAATTTAGCAGGAAACTCAATTGGTGTTGGGGTCACGTGACGTCAATTCCCCCGCTAAGTCTAGCGGAGAAACTGAATTTGTTCATAGGACATCGCGACACCAAGTCACGTGACGTCATTTTCCCCGCTAACTTTAGCGGGAAACTCTATTGGTGTGGAGGTCACGTGACGTCAATTCCCCCGCTAAGTCTAGCGGAGAAACTGAAGTTTGTTCTTAGGTGACGCGAGACCAAGTCATGTGACGTCATTTCCCCTCTAAATTTAGCGGGGAATTTAATTGGTGTAGAAGTCACGTGACGTCAGTTTTCCACCTAAATTTAGCGCGGTTACGCCGACGCCGACGGCGACGCCGCTCAGCCCGGAAACAGTGCGCCTAAGAGATGGCGCTCTAAAACATTCCTAGACACAGTCCAAATATGGAAAATAAAAAAAAAAAAGACACGAGAAGGCTTCACGTGAGAGTACAATAATCGAACTAAAATTTGGCAACAATTTAAAGTGCCAAAGAGATCTGAGACAGCAACTTTCCTCGTTTGCATCTCAAGAAGCCTTGTAAAAAAGAGGTCCGGCTCCTAGTGGAGGATTACGAATTTACCCCTCTGTGGAGAGAATTAAGACATATGGTGCATTTTAGATTAGATACATGCTTTCTTTTCAAGACGCACACGTTTCAAACTCGAAAAGTACCGCTTTTTCATCCGATAACCAAATCTTGTTAGAACTACTTCGTGCGGCTTATGAATAATGCGCAAAACTTCCTTCTTCTCTTGAGGTGACAGCGAGTATAGAAATTTATAAGAGCAGGAAACAAGATGCGTGCCCTCAGAAACTATAGTATGGTACACAATTTCACATGTTGAACATGGGTTGTTAAAAGCATGATGTTTGATGTAAAATACAATTGTTCGTTGTTTGTTAGTCTTGCACGGCCTGTGTGTTTGCAGTGGTGAAACAACAACGCCAGTGTTGCTGCGTAAGATGCGTAATGCATTTGGAGGCAGCGATGAAATATGTTTCGTGTCGTTGCGGCGAGATCAAATATTTAAGAAAAGAGGCACTTACTTGTACCTACACTCGTCGTCACAACAGAAAAAAAGAAAAAGAACAATTTTGCGTTTTGTTTATACGCCGCGCGAAGTAAACTCTACCACAATATTTGTTTGTCGGAGAAAGAAGGGATATGCTTTTGGTGTTTCGAACGCGCACGGCTTGATAAGATAACGTATGTCAAATCTAAAATTCACCTTTATATACTATCTTAGTTCTCTACATAAAGGAGGAAATTTGTAATCTGTCGCGCGGATCCGGACCTCCTTTTTACTACGGTTTTTGTGCTGAAAACGAGATATCGTGAGTACTATTTATGTTATAACTAGGACTCCGTGTTTTCGGCGTTGATTTTTCGGCGAATTAAAGGGTGTATTGGGGGGTTTATTTTTTTCCACACATTCTGTGCTTTTTGATTTCAACTGTTTGGTTTCGAACAAAAAAAAAACCACAAAAACATCGGGGTTAATCGGGGCTTATGTGGAAGAAAGTAGGGCAAGGACATGCAATTCCCTGACCTTCAGAGAAGATACGCGTCACCCGATACTTGGCGAACGTCCCCGTAGCGGTAAGTTAAATACGCAACAAGGCGAAGCAGCGAGGTGCATGCTGCGTCGTAAGTTGAGACGAAGTCTGAAGACCCTCATAACAGCCGTTCCACTAAGCGAACGAAACTTGATGCGTGCAAGCGGGGCCTGGTCGGTCGGACTTATTCACGCGAGAGTTTATCTACGCGTAGTCGAGGTATATAGCTGAGCGTAACCGCCGGATACTAGCAATACATATCAGGGTCTGTGGTCCCCGAAGAAAAAATCAGCCGCGCGTTACAGTTTGGAGAGAGCAGTGTCCTCCAGGGTCAAAATTAAATAGAGCGGTAGAATCTAGAGCCGGGTAATTGATTGATTAACCTCCGATTACTCGACTAATGCTTTATTCGCAATTAATATCTTTAACCGGTTCATCGGTTCGGTTTAGACTCCCCCCCTCTTGTATGGGCACTCCGAGGAATTGTGGTGAAGGAAAAAGGTGTTCCATTTTGTATGACTGCCATCAAAAGTGTAAAATATTTACTTCTTGAAGTTTTTTAGAGCGCAGCCCTTAGGTGCCCGTTTCCGGTTTGAGCGGCGTCGGCGTCGCCTTCGCCGTCGTCGTCGGCGTAACCGCGCGTTGCATGTCGCTGCAGCCACTCGTTGCAAGCAACTCAGGTTGCATGCAACCTGAGTTGCATGAAACTCAACGTTGCATGTCGCCGTAACCACGCGTTGCAAACAACTCATGTTTCATGCAACCTGAGTTGCTTGCAACCCCTGAAGTCACGTGACCCCCCAAGCCACGTGACCCCCAGGCCACGTGACCTCCCCGAGGTCACGTGGCCCTCCAGGTCACGTGACCCCCAAGCAACTCAGGTTGCATGCAACCTGAGTTGCTAGCAACCCCGAAGTCCACGCATTGCAGAACAACTCATGTTTCATGCAGCCCAGGTTGCTTGCAACCCCCTGAAGTCACGTGACCCCCCGGGTCACGTGACCCTCCAAGCCACGTGACCCCCTAAACAACTCAGGTTGCATGCAACCTGAGTTGTTTGGGGACTCGAACCCTTTTCTGCAAGTGCGCCGCCATCTTGAATTGACGTCACTTCCAGTAAGGGCGAAAACATTGTTTTGCGTTTGCTACGCCAATAGAAGGCATTTAGGATATAAGCGTAACCGTCACTCTTTCTCGTTTTGCCTCCCCTTTATTTTTTTACTATCTGCAGGTTGAAACGTTCTAGTATTTTTTGTCGCCCATACCGGATACGCCTATTAGATGGTTGGGGACGAGAGAGGTTTGCTCGTTTCTCTAGTTACAAAAAAAAAAGACACACCGTTTGTGGAATTTTTTATTCTCGCTCTTTCCCTCGCTGCCTGGAAGTTCCTGACCCACTTTTGTACACAGAAGAATCTTTCGCTTGATTAGTCTTTACTTCCCTAAGGTCATAATAAAAAAAATAAAAAAGTTTTAAACCTGGAAAGAAAACTTACAAACACTAAACCTTTTTTTTTCGCAGAAAAAAGAGTTATTGCTGGTAAGAGGCAGCAAGTGATTATAACCAGTGTGCTGGTAACCGGTGTCCTGTTCCACATAGTGAAGTAAATCAGTCTGGTAAATAGTATGAACCGGACTGTTACTAAAACCGGCGTAAAGATGAGGGGTGTTGGTTGGCTGGTTGTGTTTCAGCAGTCCCCGTTCACATGCTGCCAAACATACGTACTCGAACACAAAAGTAACGTAAAAGTAACGTAAAAGTAACGTTCGTTATTTTTGAAAAGTAACGGTAACGGTATATCGTTACGTTTGTAAAAAAGTAACGTAGCTCAATAACGCGTTAATTTTTACCAAACTAACGAGTAACGCTATTTCGTTACTTTTTTCGGTAACGGGCACAACACTGCTTTTTAGACCTATCGCCGGTCGTGAACCCGGCGGTGTGTCAGCAGCGCTGGCAGAACTTCTACGGCCGACCACCAGGATCGCGACATCCGACAGTATGACACTCCTAAGCTGAGACTGCATTAGGAGCTACGTATCCGCCGGACCAATCAGCCGCCCCCCTTTCGTCCCCTGTCTGCGCCTGGGTGTGGGTGGGAGTGCGATCACGTGGCTAAAGAGAAACACATGACTGGTCCATCGAGGACGTAACTTCCCCCGCAGTATCAGCTCTGGGGCGAACGAGTATATACGGTAAATTCGCAATACGATAAATTTGACTGAAGCCGTAGTGAAATTTGAGAAAAAAGTGCCACGTTAAAGAAACATCCCCGACAGATTGATAGTTCATCTAGTCGGGCACGCTCTTTTAAACCGGCGAAACTCGGTTTATGCGAATAAATAAAAGACAGTTTCGAAGCAACTTGAGACCGAGGAAATACGAAAGTTTACACCAAGAGAAGAGAAGGAGAGGAGAAGCGAAGGACAAGTAAAGGAAGAGAAGACAAAGAAAAGAAGAAGAGAAGGAAACATTCTCCTCTTCTCCTCTTGGCATCAGCTTTCGTATTTCCTCAGTCTCGGGTTGCTTGACAATATTCAGAATACACCAGCTCACTTTCGCCCTTACGTTCTGTTTTGAAAACATAAACCTGACTCGCCCACTTTAAACAGACTTTACTAAAGTCTACTCAATGTCAGTTGGTGCGCATTCCTATCGAAACAGCGCGTCTGAAAACGGACGAAGCGGGAAACTGGACGAAACGAACGCTGACTAACAACTGACTGGTTTTCTTTCTCAAGAAGCCAAGCAAAGAACGTACACAACTTTCTTCTCAGGGTGGGATTGCACCTGCAGAACAAATAACTCGGGGTTATCAATTATATTACATCAACTGAAGGGCGTGTTGGTAACATTGACTGGCAACAGAAAGAATAAAACAAACCCGGGAACAAAACAAACCTGGGACAAGGAAATAAATGTTCGTCGTCCCTCATCCCGAGTTTGTTTTGTCATTTCCGTTGCCTATCAATTATACACTGCCAAAACCACCATTTTCTTATTCGGACTCTATGGTGGCAGCGTGCTGTATAGCTTCGGGCTCAATAAAGTTTTGTAAGCGGCTCGTTTCCACTTTGATGGTAACAATTATAGTGTCACGATCGCTCAGACCGCGGACAAGGGGTTTATGGCACCCGCCGAGAGAAAAGATGACCCTCAGCCTGGTGATAATTGAACGATGACTGACTGCAAGCGGCTGTGCTCGTCGGCGTTTATTGATGGTGCGGGCGACCAATGTTGCCCGCCAAGCCTGCCGGGCCTACGAAGGTTAGGCCCCAGGGTGGGAGGTTGCAGTAAGCGATTACGTTGCTAAGTTGCCAGCAGCCCCAGAAATATGACTAAATTGATAGAATAGTTTAATATCAGCCGGTCGCATAGTCAACCAACTACTTATCAATCTCCCTCTTTTTTTTTCTATAAGCCTCTTTCTCTCTTTTACTCTAAATTTATATAAGCGTTTTCAACTGGCGTCTGCATTTTGGAATGGACTCTCAGAACCTAATGGAGAGATCATCAAATTCCTAGTGGCCGACTCTATCCCTAATGCATTTCCGCTTGAGCACTCCGGTTCGCTGGGGAGGGGGAGGGGGTATTTGTCTGTATTCCCCGTTTACCGGCTTCCATTAAAACCCAAAGAATAATAACAAAACTCCCCCTCACCTACCGCACACACACACACTTCCAAAGTGCACTTAGGGTAGCACTTGAAACCAAATGCTAGCCCAGAAGTACGGAAGAAGATCATCCATTAGGCTCCGGTTGTGTTTGATTCAGCGCACTGGCTCATCTCTGGTAGCGTAACAAACGCAGGAAGTTTGAAGCCCCGAGCATCTTACGTATACTGTCACTCTTCAGCCAATAAAACTGCAACACTAACCAGTGAGAAAAAAAAAGAAGAGCGAAAGAAGAAGCGTGAGCATCATAACCCATGCATTTCTTAAAAGCTGTCACTGATTATATAGCCTGTTTATGCTAGAGAAAGGCCAATCCAGCTCTTATAAGAACATGGAGGACACGTGGATACATTTTGTTTCACCTCTAGTCCAACGCAGCCGACGCTACGAGCTGAGGGACCAATCGGACAGCGTCAAAAGCGCACCGTCATGATGTCCGTCGTGTCATCGCTGAACCAGTCATAAACGGGAAAGGCCTAGTGACCTGCGCATTTGACACTGTCGGTTGGTCCCATCACCTCGTAACGTCGGAGGCGTCCATGTGGAGGGCAAGTCGTCTGCTTCTTGCGCCAGAGTTGCGGTGACGTCAGAACGACGCCGAGCTCTGATTGGCTTTCGTTCAAAGTGTGTGCACTTCACCGCTAGATGCTTTAAAGTCTACCCGCTATTCTATATATATTTATATATATATATCAGGCATAAAGAGCTCGGCGTTCTGACATCGCAACACCTGTGCAAGAAGCAGACGAACTTCCGGTCCGCATAGGCCAGATCTACAACGAAGTAGGTCACCGACAGCTTAAAACACACAGGTAGTGATTTTGATTCTTGATTCGGGATTCGTTCTTTGTTTTCTTATCAGCTGATGCCGCCTTGCGATTGGCTACGGAGCGGATAAGAAGATTTCCGGGACTCCCCACGCCCAGCGTTTCTTAAACTGTGAGTGAACATTTGCGGAGCGCAAGTTTGTCTGCTTCTTTCGTTGGGGCTGTGGTGACGTCAGAACGCCGAGCTCTGATTGGCTCTGACTGAAGGATAGTGGGTAGACCTCAAGGTAGCTTGCTTCGTGGTCTACCCACTATCCTTTCAATTTGTGCCAATCAGAGCTCGGCGTCGTTCTGACGTCACGGCTACTCCTGCGCAAGAAGGAGAAGACTGGCTAACCGCATAGCTCTCCCTATAGTAGCACACCTAATTCTGTTTATGTCCTTAGGATGTCCGTGGATGTCCGAACGTACTGGGGATGTCCCGTAAACGTTCATACGACATCCCCAGAAAGTTAGGAGATCCTAAGAACACCATAAGAACATTCACAGAACTACCGTATTCTTCGGGCTAGAGTCCGCAAACTATACATGTTTAAAAGGTTGGAATTTTAGGCTGTGCGGACTATGTACGCGTGCGGACTATACAGGAATGTTGTTTTTCAAGATCGTTAATTATGACGAGGCGTGACGGATTTTGTGAATGAAAGAGTGTGTTAGTGATGATTTATGTATAATACAAGCTTCTTTGGGAGCTAAAAAAGCAGGCATTTGTCAAGGCGTGTAGTGTATGAGAAGATTTTTATGTTAACCAAGCACCAGGTGCGGACTATTTACGGCGTGCGGACTATGGACCGTGTGCGAGCTATCTAAACGAAAACTTTTATTTTTTACCCCAAATTTGCTCTTGCGGACTATACACGGGGTGCGGACTATAGCCCAGAAAATACGGTAAGTGTGTTACTATAGTGTTGTTATCGGCAACCGGACAAAAGCTCACAGGACAAAAGCTCACCGGACAGAAGCTCACCGGACAAAAGCTCACCGTACAAAAGCTCACCCGTTTTTTCCCAGACCCGGACAAAAGCTCACCTCGTTTATTTTTGCTACGCAGGCGAAACACGGGCTGGGATAAAGTGCGGACGCGATGGATATTGCACCATTTTTTAGGAGAACTGGTACCCCATCCCATGCAAAGGTGTCGACAGATACGCCATAGCAGGCAGAGAAGAGTGACCGCAGAAGCGAAGTCACCCTTCGATGACCTCGCTTTTTCGTTGTGCTTATGTCACGCTCAACGCGCACATAAGGGTTAAAAACAATGTCTCTTCATTAGTAATGCATGGGTTTTCTTGGGGTTCAGGGTAATATTTGAAGTGAATGTTAAGGAAAATTAAATTCTTTCCGTCATTGTGCGTCGTAAATGTATTTGAAATCAATTATTATTTATATCAGGGTTATGTGAAAGGGAAGCTGAAGCAAAACTGTAATATACAAACCATTGAGTTGCGAATTTTTAAGAATATTATGATGGAACGGAAGTTGGACCTTTTGGACGAGTACAATACAGATGACCAATGTAGAAAGCTGTGCGGGAGTTTGGATAGGCTGGCGCTCCCTCCACCACAGCATGTGCCCGAAGGACTAACCTACATCAGGGAAAAGTCTACCGGTGACATTAGCGACCTGCTGGACTACTTTGATTGCACGTATGTCAACGGCTTCTTCCGTTATGCTTCTGCTCCTTCTGCGGTGGCACCCAGAGCGAATTCTTTCGTTGGCGTGGCTGTGCGCCGACGACGACAGGGATTTCCCCGGAACGGTAGAATATGTACAACGCCACTCTTCTATAGATAGAGACCGGACGAACAACACCTGCAAAGGATGGAATACTGGGTTCCAGAAGCTTGTCGGCCACGCCCATCCAAGCGTCTGGAGGCTGATTGAATGCCGACAGAAAAATCAGGCGCTCGTTGCCACGGCATTGACAGAAGTGTGTCAATGCCGTGGCAACGCGCTTCTCTGGGGTTCACCGGAGTGGTGAACCCCAGAGAAGCGAGTGCGAAAAATCACTCTGCGCCTGCAGAATAGTCTGAAAAATATTTTCGAGGTGTTCCAGGTACACCGAGATCTACCAAGACTGCTGGAGCTAGTAAGGAACTGCATTCGCTTCTAACCAATCGATAAATAGACTTGTTTTTACTCTAATTAACAAACCATGCGCCTGTCAGAGTTAGTTTATGGTTGCATTTCAGTGCCGCACGCATGCACCTAAGTTGTTCGCACTCGTGTTAAGACCAACATGAAATTTTATCCTGGTGAGCTTTTGTCCGGGTTTGTGAGAAAATGGGTGAGCTTTTGTCCGGTGAGCTCTTGTCCGGTGAGCTTCTGTCCGGTGAGCTTTTGTCCGGTGAGCTTTTGTCCGAAACTCGTTGTTATCGGGTCATTTTCAAGCTTGCAGATTGCGATGTATACTTCTAGACTGAATCCTGCGAATGTTGCTGACTCCATTATGTGCGCCTGAATCTAGCTTCGCAGCGCGTGAATCCAAAAACAAATGACTTTGAATTTTGACGAGTAAACTGGATCTATACTTTGCTGACATGGTAACCCAAGAGCGGGGGAAAAAGTGGGATGGACATGGACACAAAGCTTTGTGTTGTCTGTACTGTTTTCTTTTTGTCCACTCCTGGGTTACCATGTCAGCATTGAACTAGCTTGCCTGCACACTTGCTTTAGTATTATTGCATTTATAAACTACGGAATACTGATTATCGTAAATCGGCCCATGTAGTACGTCGCGTTCGATTCCCCGACTATTCCTAAGTTGTGGATGCCAAATATGCGTGATCTATAGTGTTTTATAAATAGCTAAAGGAAAGTTACGTTTGAGAAAGCCAAGCATTCGGTTAGCGTTGTTAATCACGTAGTTAATATGAAGTTTCCAGGAAAGGTCGTCGCTTAAGATCACGCCTAGGTAATTGTAGGAGGCCACAAGTTCCAAGAATGTGTTGCGAATATTATAAGTGGTAGTAAATTTGGCTTTGCGGGCTATGCGGTTATGGTTTTCAAAGGTATGTATTTCTCAGTGAGCGAAATCAACTTTTCCTTAAAGCGCGTCCATTTGGATTCAACAGAGCATTCCGAGAAGTTACCCAAAAAAGTATCTAAAAAACTGCATAATTCAACAATAATGGCATCATAATTAGCTTTGCTGTAGTCCCGAATGACTTTTCTTTGGTTTTTAACACAAATTTTAGGAACACTCAGGGTAAAATGTAATAACAAATGGTCACTGAGGCCAGGTAGGTATGTGATTGGACTAATCAGGTTGGGCATCATAGTCAAAACAAGATGCAAAATGTTTGAAGTAGTGGCAGTTATTCTAGTTGGGCTATGAACTATCTGAGTAAGATGAAAATCAGAAAGCACACTTAAAAACTTCGCGCAGTCTGCTGGAAATGGGTCAGAGTTGGGATCCCCCAGGCCCCAAACAATGTTAGGGTAATTAAAATCACCTATCAAAAGCAAGGGCGTGTTAGGAAAACGCGTTGTAATTACATTCAATGCATCGTGTAGTTTATCAGCAAAATCAGAGACATATGAAGGTGGACAATAACAGCATCCCAATATATATATATATTTTTACGTTTTTAATTTACAAGAGGACGTCCACAGCCAAATCAGACCAAATTAGAAGTGTGTCACGCGCCGTCTGCACGCGTTTCGTCTTTGTCCTCGGTGGGTTCTAGCACGCGCCTCGGCAGCACCGCTACACTATTTCCCCTCTGAGTTTTTTAGTGATGTTTCTTCCTAGGTTGGTTCATTCTGCTAAACAACCTCGCCACGTTCCATTAAAGATAGACAGTTCTTTTTGCAGGTGTCGTTGCCGATGCTCATCTGCGACAGTTCCTCCGCAACACCAAAATCCAGCACATTGGCGCTTTTTGAAGTTGATGCCCGGAGACTTGTCACTTGGCCGCCGCTAGCTCCTGTTTTCGTCACCCCTGGTGACATGTCTGATCAGAACTCTGATGCCGGCACATATCATATCGGTGCAAAGCATCACTGCACATTTGCGCATTTTGAAAACCAACACCGAAAATGAAATGTGCCGGTAAGGCCAAAGTCCAGAAGATGGAACGTTATGTTAACGTTGCTGCTCATGACCTCATCCGCCGAATGTCCAGAACGACAGTCAGAAAAACATTCAAGTCCGGCGCGCACTTACGCGCCTCGATGCCTTGAAGCTTTGGGATGCAAATGTGGCCATAGGCCAACGCAGGATCTTCATTGCACGGCCACAGAATAGTCGTGGGGAACATGGCGAAGTGGTAACTTGTTCGTGGCGGTTCCGGCATGAAGATTTGCGGCGTCAGGCAATCCAGCCGCCATCCATTGGCTCCATGAGACGCCGGCGCTGACCACATTGCAGAGGATGTTCTTCCCGAGAGGAGGCTTTCCGGGTAACTTGAGGCGCCATGCCAGAAATCCCACTTCTGACACCAAATGTTACGTTTTTAATTTACAAGAGGACGTCCACAGCCAAATCAGACCAAATTAGAAGTGTGTCACGCGCCGTCTGCACGCGTTTCGTCTTTTTCCTCGGTGGGTTCTAGCACGCGCCTCGGCAGCACCGCTACAATATATATATATACATATATTTATGTTGAACGTTGATACACACCCAAATTATCTCTGAGGGCTCTTAATATTAACAACAAATGATGGGATACTCTTAACGACTCCAATTAGCACGCCTCCACCTGTTCGCAACCCTCCGTCCTGCCGAAAGGTAGCGGATTGTTTTTGTCCTAGGAATAATTCGGTATCCCTGATTCTTGCCGAGAGCCACGTAGGTCTCGGTTAGCAGAATAATGCTATAGCATCGCAAGAGTCAATTGCAGAGCATAAATCATCACGTTTATTTAATAAGCTCCGTATATGTTTAGAAAGAATAGCTAAGTTTGACAAGGAATGCAGGTGGCCACTACCCCTCTGCAATTGCTAAGTAGGAACGGACGCGTCTTTTGTTGCAGTAAACGTTGGGCCACGGCGTGCACCACTGTTTGAGGCATGTGGACGAAACAGTCCGGTGACGGTTCCTGATTCGCGGTCATAGACGTGACATTTTTCATTCAGATATAATTTATTGTAGTATAGCTTAAACGTAGTTCCAAGCGATTTCCCGGACTCTATTAGCTTCCTTCGTGCCAAACGAGTCGAAAAGGAAAAATCCTCGCTGATACCGATATTCATCAATTTCAGTTTTGCCTTGTGGCGGCCTCCGCCATATATTTCATCGAGGCACCGTAGCGCGCACCATCTGGTTCTCCGGCGCGCGTTCGAGTAAACAGAGCGGCGCGCCGGCCGAGCGTTCGCGTAAACAGCGAGGCGCGCCGGCCGAGTTCGGGGTCAGGTTTCTTCCCTCCGTGCGCGGTCGGCGCGGTCGTCTTCCGACGGGTAATAAAACCAGAACCGTTTTGTACACACACGGAGTCAGACGTTTTCCTTCGCGTCCTCAAAATCTCAGAACACAGCCCTACAAATTGGTGACCCCGGACGAGCGACTCCTTCACGGTTCCCGGCAATTTTCCAACCATGTCCGAAAGCGAACAGTCTGCTGCTGGGGAGACCATTCCGACGGAATCTTTGGCGGCAGTTCGACTCAAGCTGCCTCCATTTTGGACGAAGAACGCCAAGGTCTGGTTTGCGCAGGTTGAGGCGCAATTTCAGCTGCATCGCATCACCTCGCAAGCCACTAAATATCTTCACGTCGTCTCCTCGCTGCCAGCTGAAGTCGCCGACGAACTAGAGGACATCCTCGCGGCGGCGCCGACATCCAACCAGTATGACAACCTCAAGGCCGCTATCCTCGCCCGGAAGACCACGTCGGAGCGCAGCCGCCTCCAGCACCTCCTCAACATGGAGGAGCTTGGTGACCAGCGTCCCTCCCAGCTACTGCGCCGGATGCGACAACTTCTGGGCGACGCCACTTCGGATGCCGACACATCGCTCCTCCGTGAGCTATGTGAGGAACTTCTATATATAATAGACTGAATATACGTTAAGTTTAAACTCGTTGCGTTCGTAGGAAAACGTCAGGAAGCGTCCGACACGTTTCGTTGAGAAAAGAACACTGGTTTATTTCTGTACAAGTACAATGGGCGAAGTCACCGACACTGTCAAGGGAAAGAGAGAACAACAGCAAAGGAGGGGAGAGAGGCGGGGTGTAAGACGAAGCGCTCCAGATGAGTCCGAGCCGAAGGCGCGGGGAGCGACCCTCCGTTTTATGGCCCCCTCACATTCCGGGACCCGGTAACCGCAGATGCCCGAACGAGGGCCCGTTTTCGTTTCGCGACGTTCGCTTCGTTTCTCGAAACGAGGGGCCACCGAGTTTGGCCGAACAAAACAACAACGTAAAAATATATTCTACAAACATCTCCCCCGCAATGAGCATACAATTGCTCATTAGTTCAAAGACTCTAATGGATACAGAAGTTGGACCGGTCGTTTAATGACCTTTCCGTGGGGGATCCTTATTGTACATGAACGAACGCGTCCATCGCGCCCAGGGAAAGTTTTGACAACACGGCCCGTGCACCAATTCTGCCGTGGCTGTAAATGTTCATATACAATTACAAAGTCTCCTTCCTTAAGTCCAGTGGACTTGGTGGGTCGGGAGTGGTGCGCAGAACGTAATTCGTTTAAATACTCCCGACGCCACCTTCTCCAGAACTGGTCCGCAAGCGCCTGCCTGTGTTTCCAGCGCCTCTGAATGTCGGCAGCGCTGGGCTCAGAGACGAGGCGACGTTCGCATGGAGGGAGCGACGTAAGTCGTCTCCCTACAAGAAAATGCGCTGGTGTGAGCGGGTCTGGTTCGGATGTCTCAGCGTAGACGAACGTTAGAGGTCTGGAATTTAGTACAGCCTCGACTTCCGTCAACACTGTGGTCAGTTCTTCGAATTTCAGAAAACCATGACCCAAGACCTTTTTTAGAGCAGTTTTGACGCATCGCACCATCCGTTCCCAAAACCCGCCCCACCAGGCAGCTCTCTCAACAATAAATTTCCACTGCACACGGAGGGACGCGAACACAGCAGAAACCTCCTCTCTCCGTATGCAGTCCCAAAGTTCTCCGAGTTCCTTGTCGGCCCTGCGAAAGGTCTGAGCATTGTCAGTCAGCACAACACGACACACTCCTCTTCGAGAGATGAAGCGTCTGAAGGCCAAGATCAACCTTTCCGCTGTCAGGTCACTGACAAGTTCCAGGTGCACAGCTCTCGTGACGGCACATGTTATCACGAGGATGTAGCACTTTTTCACAACACCACACTCCTTGGCGAAGAGAGGACCCGCAAAGTCCATGCCAACGACCTCAAAGGGATCGGCTGGGTTCACTCGCAGGCCCGGCAGGGGTGCTGTAGGTTCACAGGCCGGCTTGCAGTGAAGCCGATTGCAAGTCACACACCGTTTCAGCATTCGCTTCGTCACTTGTCGAGCCCTTATAACCCAATACCTCTCCCTGATCTCCGTTACGGTGTCACGAAGGCCCGCATGAAGTAGACGTTCGTGGGTCGCGCGAATAAGCAGCTCAGTAAAGAGGTGCTTGGGAGGCAGGATGATTGGGTGCTTTTCCTCCAGCTGACGTTGCGTCTTCTGCAACCTTCCTCCGACGCGTAGGATGCCATTAGAGTCAAGATAGGCTCCCAACGAACTCAACGGGGACCCCTTGCTGCACACCCCTTGTCTTCTATTGCGACCAGTTCCTCCCCGAACTCTTCACGTTGCGTCTGTCGCACCAGGAATTCTTCCGCGTCGCTCATTTCCTGTGCTGTCAATGATCCTTGCTTTCTCTGAACTCGCCGGCAATTCCGTACAAACCGCAGGATCCACGCCGTGACCCGCAGGAGGCGATTCAGGCTGCTGTAGCGTTGCAATGGAATGAGAGGCTCCATCACAACAAGAGTGACACATGGCCTCGATTCCCGTTGCTCCTGCCAATGAATGTCGGTGTCGTCCAGTCGTTTTCTCGGAGTTCGTTGGGGCCATTCCGTTTGGGAACCCTGCAGCCAGTCCGGTCCTCTCCACCAGAGTCCGCTAGTAACCAACGTAGGAGCTGTCAGCCCCCTGGTCAACAGATCTGCGGGATTCTCGTTGCCTGGACAGTGCCCCCACTGCACAGGATTCGTCAGTTGCTGAATTTCCGTTACGCGGTTCGCGACAAAGGGCTTCCACCTCAAAGCAGACCCCTTGATCCAGTGCATGGCGATGGTCGAATCAGTCCAAAGGTACACAGCCTGCAGCGGTATCCTCAGCGTGCCGATGAGATAGCGATGCAACCTTGCCGCCAATAAGGCTCCCATGAGTTCAAGCCTTGGTAGAGTCAGCTTTTTGAGTGGAGCGACTCTTGATTTGGACATGAGAAGCGTAATCGTTACGTCGGTTTCACTCTCTGTCCTGAGATAGGCCACTGCCCCGTAGGCCCTGGGACTGGCGTCGGAAAACAGGTGAAGTTGGACAGTCGTGACGTCGCTGTCCCCCTTCAGGCTGGTGTATCTTCGTGGAATCGATATCTCCCGAAGCGCAGAAAGTTGGGAACACCAGTCCGACCATTCCCCAGCGATGTTGTCAGGAAGATGTTCGTCCCATCCCAGTGCCAGCTCCCAAAGTGTCTGAAACAATAGCTTCACTGTGACGACGACGGGGGCGATCACCCCGAGCGGGTCATATATTCGGGCAGATGTCTGGAGAAGACCGCGCTTGGTGAGCTTGGTGTTGTCCACGAACCCGAGTACATTTTCCAGGTTAACAGTTAGCCGATCATCCACTCTGTTCCAGAGCAGTCCAAGAATCTTTACGACTTCTGCGTTTTGGTCTGTGGTTTCTGACCTCTCGTTCGCTTCGTTTGAGTTGAAGACACACTGCAGGTCGTCGTCGTTTGTATTCCACTTGCATAGTTTCATGCCCGCTCCTGTCATGATGACGCTGGCTTCTTCGTAAATTACACGAGCTTGAACATTTGTCTCCGCGCCCGTAAGCAAATCGTCGACATACAGACATGTGTCGATGATCCCCGCAGTCTCGGGATACGTTCCCTTTACAGTGTCCAAATGATGTCGAATCGTGGCTGAAAGCAGAAAGGGACTGCATGACGCCCCAAAGGGCACTCGCGTCATTCTCCATGTCTCAGGCGGGTTTTCCAATTCGTCACCCCTGGGCATATCTTTGAACCAGAAAAAGCGAAGAGCGTCTCTGTCTTCCGGGGCGAGGGAGACCTGCAAAAACGCCTTTTCTATGTCGGCGCTAAGAGCGATGGGGTGCTCGCGGAAGTTCAAGAGCACTTGCAGCAGCTCTGGGTTCAAGTTTGGCCCAGCATGAAGATGGTCATTAAGCGAGGCAGAGTTTGGAGCATGTGACGAGGCGTCAAACACGATGCGAATTTTTGTGGTTTCGCGGTCCTCCTTGATCACGGCCCGGTGAGGCATATAATACGTCATGCCACTGGGCCCGTCTTCATCCTCAGGGGGAACTCTTTCAGCAAAGCCGTTGCTCATATATTCCCTTATCGACTTGTCATACTGCGTTAGCAGGCAGTTGTCTCGGCGAAGTTTCTTCAGCAAGGCTGTCAAGCGCATAGAAGCTACCTCCTTGTTGTTCGACAATTGACGCTCTGAGGTCTTCCAAGGGAGGCGGGTCTCGTATCTGCCGTCAGTCATTATCAGGGACGAGTTGAAAGAAGTCACCAGTTCTTTCGATGGCTCATTACCTTCGCTACTCTGGGAGGTGTCCTTAATGCCAAGGCTTTCAAGATCCCAGAATGCACGCAGTTCAGTTTCGATGCGCCCTGGGGTCTCGTCAACGTTGACTCTGAAGACGGCGGTCGTTGTGCATACGTTGGCAGCGTTGTTCACTTTCAGGGGCCCTGCAGAGACCACCCGAAGATGGTCTCCACGGCGGTCAGTGAAGGGCTGACGCGGTGCACGTTTCCGGTGGTGACCCTCCAATAGTAATCTGCTCCTATTAGAATGCTCACTCCACGCTCCCCTTGACAGTCCCCGACAGGTAGATCAGCGAGTGTGATCCCTTGCCCTTGTAGGCTGTTGATCATGTCACCATCAGTGATGCCCAAAATCTCTCCGCAGATCTCCGGAACCTCCAAGGCCTCGATGACGATCTCGGCGTCTCCGTGGTGGCTTCGAAGTATAAGCTCCACCCGGCGACATCTTCTTTTCGTACCACGCGCCGACTCACCGAAAGCGAATATCGTTAACTCCTCCTCTCCAACTGGTCTACATCGAAGTTTTTCGGAGGTGTCTCGACGGATGAAGGTTCGCTGACTGCCTCCATCGATTAGTGCTCGCAGGGAAGTTTCGGTCTGACCCCTTCGCTCGCATCCTGGCCGTTTGAAGGAGCACTTGATTGTGGCTGGTTGTACAGGCGCTCGAGATGCCAATAAACTGAGGTGGGGTTGAGTCAGAGCTCGTCGACTGCCTTGCTCCTGCCCATTCGGGGTCGCACATCACGGTTAGATGTCTACCAGAACACCTTGCGCACGATAGTTTCTGGGCGGACCTGCACTCTCGGGAACGATGGAACTGCTTTGTGCACCGAAAGCACCTGTTCTCCGCCTTCAGTTTTTCCTTCTTTTCTTGGATCGTTAGGGGTGACGTGCACTTCTCCAAGATGTGTTCGTTAGAGCCGCAGAATACGCAGCGCCTCATTTCTGACTTCGCGGCACTGGTCAATGCTGCCGCGGAGCCTCCCCTTTCGGAGCGAAACTCTCGGCGGCGCGATTCGGGTGCAGTTCGTTGGTTCGCGTGGGGAGTGAGCTGTCGGCATTTTTCTCTGGTTTCCACTTCGATTTCAATAAACTCAAGCAGCCTCGCGAGGTCGTCTCTGCCTTCGGTCTGTGGTCGCTTTTCGACAATCAAACTGCGATTGTATCTGAGAATGAGCTCAGGAGGAAGAGATCTCTGGAGAACAGTGTGCAACAGCACCCCATACGAATCTGAGTCAACTCCCAAGCTTTTCAGGCTCCGCATGCGTGTCTGTACATCGTCATAGAGCCCGCGGAGCCCATTCGCCGCGTCTGACATAGTGATTGGTTTAACGTTCAACAGGTGCGTGAGGTGATCGTTGACGATGATGGAGGGTTGGCCGAACCTCTTCCTCAGTAGTTCTACGGCCGTGTCATAGTTGTCCCCGGTTACCGGGATACCTTTGATGACAGACTCCGCTCGGCCGACCAGATACACTTTGAGATATTTGAACTTGTCTACGGGAGACAAGGCGGGGTTCTGGTCGATTGACGATTGAAACTGATCCCAGAATGTCTGCCACTCCGCCAGCTCTCCGTTGAACTTCGGTAACTCCAACTTGGGTAGCTTTACGTTTGGGACAGTAGCGCCGTTTCCCCTTTGTACCTCCATGCGCGACACGTTGCTAGAGGTAGAGGAGGTTGTCTCGTTGTTCGCTACTTCCTGTAGCTGCCTCAAGGCTCTCGTTCTGGCTATGCTGATAGCATCTTCGTAACCGAGGCTAGCTTCCGTTTCCTCTTCGATATCGTTCACGTCTGTGAGGTCGGCTACTTGTTGGTCAAGCTCACGAAGCGATTTTTCTTTTAACGCAAGGAGAGAAAGTTTTTCGTCAAGCTCACCTTGCTGCGATGGAGCTCCTTTCATTGCTGTGGTCATTTCGTTGATAATCCTGGTGACCGCAGCTCGGACGACCGCTCGTTTTTTCTTCAGTTTCTCCATTGCAGCCGCTCGTTCACGTTGTTCGTTGACTTGAGTGCGAGAGGCTGTCGCAGCTTCCGTTGAGTGTCAGTTTGCCAGAGTAATTCCTTGACGTTCTCCCGGGTTTCGGCACCAAAATTGTGGGAACTTCTATATATAATAGACTGAATATACGTTAAGTTTAAACTCGTTGCGTTCGTAGGAGAACGTCAGGAAGCGTCCGACACGTTTCGTTGAGAAAAGAACACTGGTTTATTTCTGTACAAGTACAATGGGCGAAGTCACCGACACTGTCAAGGGAAAGAGAGAACAACAGCAAAGGGGGGAGAGAGGCGGGGTGTAAGACGAAGCGCTCCAGATGAGTCCGAGCCGAAGGCGCGGGGAGCGACCCTCCGTTTTATGGCCCCCCTCACATTCCGGGACCCGGTAACCGCAGATGCCCGAACGAGGGCCCGTTTTCGTTTCGCGACGTTCGCTTCGTTTCTCGAAACGAGGGGCCACCGAGTTTGGCCGAACAAAACAACAACGTAAAAATATAGTTCTACAAGCTATTTCTGCAGCGCTTGCCCAACAACATGGTCGTCGTGCTCGCAGCGGCTGAGGACATGCCCCTGGAGCGCCTGGCTGATCTGGCGGATCGTGTTGCAGAATACTCCACACCCCCGGTTGTCGCCGCGACCAGCTTTCAATCACGAGCATCGGATCCCGCAGCAGCCGCACCTTCCCAGGATATAGCGGCTCGACTCAGCCGCTTGGAAAAGGCCATCCAAGACCTGCAACTGCCAGCCTCCCGTCCGTCGTCTTCCCGTCGGCGATCAAGCTCCCGTCGTGCTTCCCCGGCGGCTGTATCGCCGGACAGCGAACGTTGCTGGTACCATCGTACCTTCAGGGCAGCAGCGCGCAAATGCTCCCAGCCATGTTCGTGGCAGGGAAACCCGACCACCGGGCACTAGCAGCGGCGGGTGCTCCCGGTTCACGACAAAGCCGCTTGTTTTACGTCGTGGATCGCATCGCTGGCCACCGGTTTCTCGTGGACACCGGAGCGGAAGTCAGCGTTTTGCCAGTGACACCAGCCGAGAAGCGTCGCCTTTCCCAGACAACGCCACTTCGCGCAGTCAACAGTTCGTCCATCCCAACATATGGTCAACGCTCCTTGACCATCGACCTGGGCCTGCGCCGGACATTTCGGTGGGTCTACATTGTGGCGGACATTCGCATGGCTATCCTCGGCGCAGACTTCTTGAGCCACTTCAACCTCGCCGTGAACATGCATTCCCGCCGCCTCGTTGACGCAACGACTCGTCTCTCTGTCAACGGCATCGCGTCTTCTTACGTGATCTCGGAGGTACGTCCTGCGCCCCCGAGTTCAACGTTTGAGGACCTGCTGGCCAAGTTTCCCGAACTCACAAGGACCAATAGCCTGGATCAACCGGTGCGGCACTCAGTCACCCACCACATCGTGACTACTGGCCCTCCCACGTTCGCGCGACCGCGTCGTCTCACGGGTGAGCGACTCAACGTTGCCCGCCGCGAGTTTGATCACATGCTGCAACTGGGCATCGTCCGGCCATCGGCAAGCAGCTGGTCATCGCCTCTGCACCTGGTCCCCAAAGCAATAGCTGGTGATTGGCGACCATGTGGTGATTACCGCGCGCTGAACGCCCACACCGTCCCGGACCGGTATCCACTTCCGCATATCCAGGACTTCACGACGAACCTCGCAGGCAAGTCCGTCTTCACCAGAATAGACTTGGTTAAAGCGTATCACCAGATACCAGTCGAACCCTCGGATGTCGCCAAGACAGCCATCACCACACCTTTCGGGCTCTTCGAATACGTGCGCATGCCGTTTGGGCTGCGAAACGCCGCGCAAACATTCCAACGGTTCATCAACGAGGTGACCCGAGGCCTGGACTTCGTGTTTGCCTATCTCGACGACTTGCTCGTCGCCAGCTCATCCACTGAAGAACACGAAGAACATCTCCGGCTCCTCTTCGATCGCCTCCGATCCTTCGGCCTCGTTGTCAACCCAGGGAAGTGCGTATTCGGTGTCCCAACCATCGATTTTCTTGGCCATCACATCACACCAGACGGCATCACGCCACTGGACGACAAGGTGCAAGCGGTACGTGACTTTCCCCAACCTACATCACTGCGCAAGTTACGCGAATTTCTTGGCCTTCTAAACTTTCACCGACGCTTCATACCCGACTGTGCCCGTATTCTGCAACCTCTTACTGATCTGCTCCGCACGAAGAAAGGCCCTAACTCGCCGGTCGAATGGTCGGACGCAGCGGCGTCTGCTTTCTCCCTCGCGAAGAAAGCCCTGGTCGACGCCACCGTCCTCGTTCACCCACGCGCTGATGCCCCCTTCGTTTGATGACAGACGCCTCGAGCGTCGCTGTCGGAGCTGTGCTGCAACAATACGTCGGAGGTGACTGGCACCCTCTCGCGTTCTTCTCCCAGAAGATGAAGCCGGCAGAGACAAGGTATAGCACCTTTGGACGTGAGTTGTTGGCCATTTTCCTCAGCGTGAAACACTTCCGTCATATCTTGGAAGGCAACACATTTCACGTCCTGACGGATCATAAGCCTCTAACCTTCGCGTTCATTGGGAATCATACCAACTACTCTGCCCGCGAGATACGACATCTGGGATTTATCTCCGAATTCACAGTCGACATCCGACACGTGCAAGGATCTGACAATTCCGCTTCCGACGCCCTTTCGCGGGTGGCGGCACTTTCGCCCCTACCCGTGACAGTGGATTTTCAAGCAATGGCCGAAGCACAGCGTGAGGACCCTGACCTTCTAGCCGAGCGTCAGAAAGAATCGTCGCTGCAGCTCGATGACATTCCCTTGCCCCTTTGCTCATCGACGATCACCTGCGATGTGTCAACTGGCAACCCACGGCCCTTCGTACCTCTTTCGTTTCGGAAGGCGGTCTTCGATGCCTTGCACAACCCCCACCATCCCGGGATTCGCAACACGCAGCGACTGGTCACGGCTCGTTACGTATGGCCAAGTATCAATGCTGACGTGCGCCGCTGGAGCAGATGCTGTCTACACTGCCAGCGTTCCAAGGTTACGAGACACAACATCACTCCTTTGGTGCGTTTCCCACTCCCCGAGGCTCGCTTCGACCATATTCATTTGGACCTGGTTGGACCCCTGCCACCGTGCCAGGGATTTACCTATATCCTCACCTGCGTGGATAGGTACACACGGTGGCCTGAGGCCATACCGATCTCCAACATCACAGCTGAAACCGTCGCGGAGAACTTCGTCATGCACTGGATTTCCCGATACGGATGCCCGTCTACCATCACGACAGATCGCGGACGACAGTTCGAGAGTGCGCTGTTTACGGCATTAACTCAGCTCCTCGGTGCACGGCACATTCACACAACAGCCTACCACCCTTCGGCTAATGGAATGGTGGAACGTCTTCACCGGCAGCTGAAAGCCGCACTCACAGCGCAGGACGACCGCACACATTGGCTCCAACACCTACCACTCGTACTTCTCGGCATCAGATGTGCCTTCAAACCAGATTTGCAATGCACATCGGCGGAACTCGTGTACGGCACAGCACCACGGCTACCAGGAGAGTTTTTCACCCCCTGAACGAGAAAGCCTTGCCATCACCGTGTGCCTACATGAACCGCTTGCGAGAAGCGTTCCACCAACTGCAGCCAACGCCCCCAAGAAATCCTGCCTCCCGCAAAGTGTTCATGTCCCAGGACCTTGAGACATGTACGCATGCTTTCGTGCGCCGTGATTTGGTCAAGAGGACGCTAACACCTGCGTACGATGGCCCTTTTAAGGTATCGGCACGCGCAGCGAAGACAATGACTTTAGATGTCAAGGGCAAGCAGGAAGTCATCACAATCGACCGCATCAAACCCGCCTTTCTCGATTTGCCCCCAGCTGCATCTTCAGTCATCTCCTCCCCCTCGCATACCGGACCCGGCTCATCACTCCAGCGAAAAGTCCGGACAGTAACATGGGCCCTTCCGCAGCTTTGACTTTCTTTCTTTTTTTTTCTCGCATCGTCTCCTGGCTATACAACTCTCAAGCCAGGAAACTGGGGAGGGCTCTGTGGCGGCCTCCGCCATATATTTCATCGAGGCACCGTAGCGCGCACCATCTGGTTCTCCGGCGCGCGTTCGAGTAAACAGAGCGGCGCGCCGGCCGAGCGTTCGCGTAAACAGCGAGGCGCGCCGGCCGAGTTCGGGGGTCAGGTTTCTTCCCTCCGTGCGCGGTCGGCGCGGTCGTCTTCACGACGGGTAATAAAACCAGAACCGTTTTGTACACACACGGAGTCAGACGTTTTTCCTTCGCGTCCTCAAAATCTCAGAACACAGACCTACAGCCCTTTAACCAGGGCTTGCTCTTTCGATTCAAAGAAGCGAATTTGACAATGATTGGCCTACATTTATTAACAGTATACTGACCGAGCCTGTGAGCACGCACAATGTCCAATGACAAGTTAGTTTCAACATCAAAGCAGTCAGATAAGAGCCTTGCTTATCTTTTGTTCGGCTTGTGCCCACGCTTCCGCGCCGCTATCAGCAATTCCATAAAAAAGAGTGTTGTTTCGCCTTGATCTATCTTCTAAGTCATCTAACCGATCAAGCAGCGCACTATTTGTTTTCTTCTGCTCTCCGATTTCCTGTCGTAAGCCTTGTATCTCCTGTTCAAAGACGCCTGTCTTATTCTCGGCGGATGCGAGTCTTGCACCGATGTTTGTAATCTTCTATTCGATAGCCCTTTGACTTCGTTTAATATCATCAACGGAACTAATTGGTGCTGTTTGACCAGCCTCGAGACCCTGTGACCGAAAATTGAGTTCAGTTAGTAATTGAAACATCTGTATAGTAGCAGCCTTTCCCGTTTTCGGGACTTGTACCTTCTCATTCCCGTTTTCGGGACTTGAACAGCGAGCGGAGGCCTTGAGCGATTGACTGACAGCCAACAGAGCACGTGAGGGACTGTCCGGACCCACGTGATGAGCATGATCTAGGCCTCCGTGAAGGACGCAAGCGGACGTTAGCAAAAAGAAAGCTCCCCCGGCCAAAAAAAAACAAAAAAACAGGACGGAAACGGACTGCGGAGTTGTGTGGCTTAGTAACGAGTGTCACTGAGTCACAAAAGTCCCTATTCAGTGGCTCTAGGCGGGTACTAGGGCGGCTCACCTACAACTAAATTGCGTATAACGGCGTAAATATAGTGCCAAAAAAATTAAAAAATACGCCCTTAATAAAACGTGTCTTTTTTTATTTCGGTGTCACTCACCGAGCTCACGCGCTGGCCCAGTAAGTGCAACGAAGGATGTCCTCACTCTCCGACAGACAGGCACGTACGGCACCCTAAAGAAAGGTAACCTTAGAGATGTCGATAAAGTTATCTTTTTTTGGTCTCTCCTCACTCCAATCGAGCTGACGGAGAATTAGGTAGACGTAAGTTTGATCTAATTAATTCAGGGCATACGGTTTCGCTCTACACAGCTTAATCTCCGAACTTCAAACTTTCTCGAGTGACTGAACACTAATTATTCCGAGGTTCAAGGAGGAGCCGGCACCGCTATAGCGGCAGCCAATGTCTCCTTTTTATTTATTTTTTCTCAGTTAGTAACTTATTAAAGAAATAGCTTTGCAACAAAGTTTGTTCTTAAAGGGGCCCTGCAACGACGTTTTTGACTGGTTTTTAATTTGCACCGAACCTGAGCGCACTGAACGTAGTAACTTAATGCAACTTTTCTTTTCTCAAATTTAACTTTATTTTAAAAGTTACAGGCAAATTAAAATTACAAAAACAAGCAAAAAATAACCTCCTTCATGACGTCCTTGGTCCTGGCTTGAGTAACCGTGAATTACAGGAGGGGTAATGAGCTCAGCGAGCGCTCACGGCTGCCGCACTGCGTGTCGACGGCTCGAGAGGGCGCCACTAAACGATGTGCTGGATAGGCTGGATGAAGCGGCCGGCCAGGGCGGCTCGCATTGCATTTGCTGCGCGACTAAAAACTAATTCGGCATCACACTTCATTGCACAAAATGACAGCAAACGCGGGATAAAGATCAGTTCAGACCGGAAGCCACTTCGCGCTGCCAAAGCTCCAAACGGCCAAACCGCAAGCCAAACCTGCTCGCCGAAGGCCTTGGAACGCTTGGAACCGGTCAGATCCTCGAGCCCATACGACCGCAGCGCCGCCGCGTACATTCGGGACCTTTCTACGCTAGCCGCTCGTCGGCGCCTGATCTTACTACCCTTTCTAGTATGCGCCGCCTTTTCCACCGCTTGGTGGCGGGTATGTCGACGAGTCATTTCTTGTTTCCGTACTTTATCAAACTTGCACTTGTTTCTTTTCTTGATTTAAAATACTGAACAGAAACTACTTCCATAAATAATTGAATCGGTTCGCGCTACTTATATTTTGTATTTCGACTAAAAAAAAAAGGCTTTTAGCGGTTTAGATTAGTAGTAAGGCCAGGACCAAAAACGTCACAATGTCGTCACATATCGCGCGCTTTCGGCACCGCGGGTCGCCCCCGTAGGTGGAGGAGGTTTCCGCGTCATCCGGTTAAAACATGACGCATTGCTATGTAGTTACTCTCCCCATGCCCGCTGGCTTTTCCGAACCCCAAGAGATGTGGCATGAAACCGCAAACAAGGTAGACGCTAAAACATGATTGCAGGGCCCTTTTAAGGTAAGGCTCCAGAGGAAAGGGATATTCGTTCCGTGGACTCAAAACTGTTTGTTTTGTAAACAGCCAGAGACAATTGAGCATGTTTTCATTAATTGCTGGGATGTTTTCTTTTTTGGGATATCCTAAAACAAACTTTAAAAAAAGTCTGCCAATTACGCCACACTCAATCCTCTTCCTATCCATGAAAAAGCATTAGGGGCTGCCATATGACCTCTTGATGCTTCTACACTAACAAAAATTAAGGTATTTTCTTCCAACCCTTGTCACATATACGACACCCCAATACTTCAATTGGACGTACTGCTCACTGACTTTGAGCCGACGCTACCAAATTTCACAAGCGGCTTGATAGCCGCGTTGAGCAACTTATTAAAATAGCTAATGTAAGTGTGACTGACTGCAAAAAAAGTCATCGGGGTTTTCTTGGCTCTACTGCAAAACCTCTGTGTTTTTTGTGTTTTTTTCCGTAGACTTTGATACGTACTTTAGCTGTTTAATATGTTATATCGCACCGTCATCAACCCTCTCGCAAAAGTTGGGGCAGTCAGTTCGACGTCAGTGCGCTCTACGTCGAACTGAAGTTTTGGGGTATACCGTATATGTGTCAAGGAGTGTAATGGCTACACCTTTTTTTTTAGATTGTAGGTCTTTTTAGCATCTGGAAGTCTCGCATGGCAGTCAGAGATGGGGACATTGTAGCCATGAAGTACACATTTATTTTATTGAACTCATTACTCAAATCAAGCGCATTTATTTCCCTTTGGAGACACTTCCAGAGTGGGCTCCTTCGCTTGACGACCTACTTAGGATAAAACAGCTTTAACACTTCAAAACTCATATCTGAACTACAGTAAAAGTTGCAGTGATGCCCAGGTGGTTGTTAGCTTGCAATCACTGGAGTGACTTTGGTATTTGTTACACGGTTTGAATATCGCTCGAGTTGTTGAACGCCTACGTGAATGCCCCTTCAAAGCTCTTGCTATTTGAATTTCACACTTTATGTGCTGTATAAGATAGATAGTATTGAGCGCGCGCTGTGGCGGGTGTTTGAGGTACGATGTATGTATAATGTCAATGAACTGTTACAAAAAAAGTGTTTACGTGGCTTAGTGGGTAACGTGCCTGGCTCGCAACCAAAGGGTCGTGGGTTCGATCCCGCTCTGCCTCAAATTCTTTTTTTTTTCTTTAAGGCAAACTTATCGATCAATCGGTATCTTTCCGTCCCACCGACGCCGCATTTTTTGCGATACGAACTCCTAAACGCTGTAGCATTAAAAATGAGCAGGTGTGTGACTGACCGTCCATAAGGCAAAAGGCTTTCGCCTTCCTTGGTCTTATGTCATCACTAGTCGATCCACGCAGACGCCAGCATAGCTGGCGTCTGTGTGGATCGTCACAACGCGTTTCGCAACAAACGCGATGCTGTGGTCACGAACAGGATTAGAACGGAACAGGATTAGAACGGCAGGAAGGTCCTTCAGTCGTGCCGCCTGTAGAAGCGCTTCCTGCCTTCGATAAGGCGTCCCGTGAGCTTCGAGCGTGCACTCGCAGCCAATTAAGGACAGAAGGCGACAAAAGCGTGCGTCCGAAAATGACATCCCTGCTGCTCTCATATCCTGTCAGAGACGAAGATCTTTTCACCCTCCGTCGCGTCGGAGCTGCCATCTTGGAACCACGTGACGCGGCCGCCATAAGGTGGCTTCGGATCGTCGCTCCTCTCTGCCCTCCGCGTGAACATGTAGATGACTCTAAGGCTTGAAGAGACCAGTTATTTATGACAGAGCAAATTTGCTTAAGTGATAGTGGCGCAATAAGGAGCGCAAGGTATATGTAGGATCACGCATGTTATAAATATAATCTATAATAAAATATATTGTGGAATGTAAACGAGGTACTGACAACTGGGCGTTTGGTAATTATAAGAAGAAAAACACTGGGTTTAGTGTAGTCGAAAGTACAAATTTTGGTGACATGATAAAAACTATTTTGGTCGGGTGCCACCATCACATGACGCTCTCGCTCTGAGTCCCGCAGGTAGACTGCCGCATATCTTCTCTCGCGCTGCTTGGTCTCGCAAGATGCCGCATCCGGTCTGGCGCCAGCCAGTCGCGTCTTCATGGCGCGGGAATCCACGTGTGAGATCCTTGATGCCGAGGAGTCAATGTAAACACTAGCTTCCGAGAACACAACCTTCGTGCCCTCCGAGCTTCGTATTCGAGTTCAGCAATGCGCCTGGCGAAATAAAAAAAAAGTAGTGCCAAAACACAAAGGCACTTATTTACAGGAATTTATGATATCAAATAAGAAGGCAAATATAACAAACGCAAGGAGTCACTATGTGTATTTCTTGAAAGCATCGTGCTCCGCCTTCGTAAAAAAATTAAAAACAGTTGCTTTTGATTACATGGGGGAATCATTTTTGCGGTATAAACATTCGCTTGATCTGTTTATATATGCATTTAAATGAACTATCCAGTGTGCTCGGTCTAATGTCTGCAATAATTCAAAATTCTTAAGATATCCAATTCAATTAATTTATTTAGACTCAAAGGGTTGGGCTCCACGAGTCAAAAACGGGTCAAAGACAGCCTGTGAGTGCCTGACAAAAGCGCTAGAGGCACGCGACATGCGACGCCCAAGAAAAAGCTTTCTGCATGAAAATCACTCGAGTGCAGCATAGTCGTTGCCGGGTTTACTGTCGATGCCGCTGAAAGTGAAAAGCGCATCTGTTCAAACAAATAAATATCTTTCTACCCAAATTCATGAAAGGGTGCCTGGGATTTGACTTGAGCCAAGCTTGCTGGAGGTCTGTTCTCTTGCGACATTTAATTTTATTTCGCAAATTATACGGAAGACAGACGTCAAAGTTCAATTTACGATTTTGTCCCTTATATTATAATTACGTTGTAAGGAAATGTCCGCATAATGAATAATTTTATGAAGTAAACATTGTGAAATGATGCTAATAGATACATTCGCAGGGCTGGTCGTTGAAAAAAATGTCATACTCGGCCTAGATTGGACTATCAAAACACCTCTCGAGCACTTAATTTCTTTAAAGAAACCGATGGAGACAATATCGCTTCTTTTTGCATCCTACGCATCATTACAGAGGGGTTTCCCGGCCGTGAATTTGTACAAAACTTTAGTGTCCTCGTAAACTGAGCAGTGAGCACTAAACTTGCGAGTTCATCTGTTCTCTGCGATTCAGCATATTGTTAGTAAGGTCGTCGATCCGCTTTTTCGCTGTGCCTCCATGCACTAGTCTCTTCATTAGTTTATTTTTATGGAAACTAGTGGCAGCGGCTACGTCCAGTACGGCCGTAGACATCAGTAATCCTCCCCCAGAATCATTTCCGTGGCTTCGCCGACGAACCTGGCCAAACGAAGAACGTGATCAAATTAAGGTGTTCGTAAAAACGTCCACAATGTAGGCCCGTGAACACGTCGTAGATTTCCAGGTGGCCCATTACCATTGTACCATTGTTTTGTACCAGAAGGAATACATTGATATCACAAAACTAAGCGAAAAGGAAAACGACATAAAACACCAACACAGCCGCGAGGCTCGCTGAAACCGACACCAACAAAAATTGAAGACACCTTTTGGCGCCATAGATGGCGCCGTGGAGTTCCTCGATATGCCGATATCATGGAGAATAGAACGAGGGGAGAGGGCATGATGTCAACCGCGTAGTTTCCATAAGCCATGCTCCCTTGACGCCTCGCCTTTTTCTCATTTTCCTCCTTACTTTCCTCACTTATCGGCCCAACATGACCACATCACGTGACCGCCTTCGTCTAGCCTTGGATCTGATAAAACCAACCGGACGGAGCGCGCAAGCCTGCAAGGAATTCTCCTACAATCAACCATCCATCCCGCACGTGACACGTCACGCGCAACAATCGCCAGAGAGATCTGCGGTCACGCAGGGCACAATATCGTTTAGACTTTTTATGACTAGGCTACAACTGAGGCTTCACCAATATTGCAACGTGCTCCCTTCTAGTACCTATAACTTCCTTGCTCGATATGCTAGCTCCCCCGAAGGAGGAGCAGAGTTGCGCATTTGTTTTCCCCGCGCCGCCACGCCGCTATTCGCCGAGATCCACCACGTGAGGAGCAAAGCATTCTGTTCGTGCAAGAAAGCCACCTTTACGGTCGCTCCGCCGACGTTGCTCGCGCCCCGGCGTATGTTCCCCCGCTCTCGCCTCCTTCTTCTCCTCTCCTGTTTTCTATGCGCGGCGGCGCGCGCGGCGCCGCTGTTCGCCAAATTTAGTCACGTGAGGAGCAAAGCATCGAGGGTCGAGGAGAAAGCATCGAAGTCACGTGAGGAGCAAAGCACCCGCTGAGGCTGAATGCGCAACTTTGCTACCGTAGGTAGCTATATACATGAACTCTATGGCGCCGCGTGTGTTAGCGCCCCCTGTCCACCGAGAAACCGAGGGAGAGGAGGAGACGGAGAGCGCGTGGGAACGAACGCCGAGCTCTGATTGGAGAGAATAGTGGGTAGACCTAACACTAGCAGCCTTTGTCTCCACTAAACCCGTCGAACGCGTTCCATTGCGAGAAGCAAACACCCGACGCCTGTGAGGCCTGCAGGAAAAGCTGTCAAATAGACACCTTGACGAAGCCGAAGGCTTTTATACTAGAAGCTTTAGGGCAAAGATAACACAGATGATAAACTATATGTAATCGAAATAAAAGTTGAACACAATGAGGAATCTTTTCACATAAATAGATAATAAACTATACATAATAGAAATAAAATTAACACATAGTGACAAGGCCTTTGATTCATATAGAAGAATATAAACAAAAAATTAGCTAATAGAAGTTTCGGGAAACAAGTTATATCCCCTTTTTTCGCCCAATATAAGAGTTTAAAGCCTTCTGAAAAAAATTACTCCTTAAAAGACGTATGTTCTGGCTGGATATTTTTGTCATGCCATTTATTTAATAATCTTGGTGATTTGTTTTGCATCATTTCTAAGCCGTGTGTTGTTCTGCAGGTGTATATTTTCCAAGGCTCATTTTTTTCGCGTGTTGTATACTGTAACATATGTGTTCTTAGTTTTGCTAAGTAAATGTTATTTCTCGCTTCTTGTGTATATTGCTTGCAGAGGCTGAAATAATATATTTTTGTTATCGAAATTGCATTATACTTTGCAAATAGGGATTGCGTGTGATGGTGATAAGGCACCTTTTTAATTATTTACAGAAACCTTTTTTTAATAGATGTATTTTCAGCAGAATTTTTGCGTGGACGAAGCCCAGACTAAATGACAGTCTATAGTTGACTCTTGAAGGAAATGGTGAATTATATATTAAGATCATGATGTTATGTGGAAGTATATGCCTGTTCCAATATGTCACGCCAAGTATCTGCGACAGTTTAATTATCACTGAATTTATATGATGACCCCAAGACAATGTTTTCTGAAATATGACGCCTTAATGTCTTTGTGCAGCAGGAAAGAAAAATCAATGACGAACGGATGGCAGCAAAGGGACTGGCACTCGCGACACCTGATCTTCCGGGATTTGTAAGTCGATTCTTCCGGCGGCTGTGGTATCCGCATTCCGAAAGCGCATTGAAAAGCGGGCGGATCAGCCTCCTGGATTTGTTGACAGGATATTTAATGACCACGTAGGTGTACATTTCAGAGTTGTTACGTACTGTTGGTCTTGTTGTTTCTCTCGCGGTTCTTGTTGTAGCTCTTGTTGTCGCTCTTGTTGTTTTTGTACCTGATCTTGTTGTTGTTCTTGTTGGTATACTCGTAGCGACTCTTCTTGCTCTTGTTGCTCTTGCTGTCGCTATTGCTGTTTTTGTTGTTCTTGGTGCTGTTATAGTTGTTCTTGTTGTCGGTCTTGTTGTTCTTATTATTCTTGCTGTGGTTCTTGTTGCTGTAGTTGTTCTTGTGTAGCGCTTGACCTTATTGTTCTTGTTGTTTTTCTCTGTGTTTTGCTTGCTCTTGTTCTTGTTTTTTTGTCTCGTTATTGCTCTCGTCGTTGTTCCTGCTGTTGCACTTGCTGTTGTTCTCGTTCTTGTTTTTTTGTTTTTTTCTCGCGCTCTCTGTTGCTTTTCTTGCTGATGATTGTGTTGTCCTTTTTGCTGTTGTCCTTGTTGTTCTTGTGCTTACCGATAGCTTTTGGACCTTACACAAAGGTGGATTATCCGATGATGGGAATGATCGTACCATAGAGTTATTAAAACGTACGCTAGAGGTTCTACTGGCGCAAGTGTCCATGGGAGTTCCAGTTTCAAATTGAAGCATAATGCAACCAATCCACTTTTGCGGTGCTCCTGTACATTCCTATGGGAAAACGCGCGTGTTTTTTGTCTCTTCGACGAAAATAAAAACGATGCCTTTGTTACTTGAGTCGTATCGAGTAGTATATGGGTAACTTCATTAATATTATACAAGTAAGATTTCTTTATTTACAGTATTTTTCCGATCAGTGAGCGATGTTCAACTTTCTTTTATTCCGGGCCCAGTCCTAGGTTCCACAGCAAGTGTGCAAAGACAAGCGACAAATCTAAGCAATGATACTAGTCGAAAACAACGTAGGATTTGTTGCCAACATCTCGATGACGCTATCATTGATAACCTGCGAGATTCTTATGTCACTAAAATTACCCCCGTTAACGAGCGGTCAAAACATGTAAAACCGTAAAAGTACGCACACCTAGAAAGATGTTTTCATTTTTATTGTTGTGCCGAATTTATCCGGCGGTTAGAGTTTTCTGGGTTTCCGTATTTTAAAAGTTTTCGTACATGCAGATATGCGTGTTGAACGCTACAACAAACTTACCTTTGCACGCATATATAAGCCGCAGAGTGAATAAAACGAATGTTATTTATTGCAAATCATACTCATTACTTGGCTTTACTTCATTTTGATCGTCTCCATGTGAAGGTAGCTACTGATTCAGCGTTAAGGCGTAGTTCTTTACGTCTCTCCTGATTTTCGAGATACTCTTCGTTCCTTTTTCACGTAACCTGCAGAAAAGTGGCAAAGCCGTGTTCGCGCTAACAGTGTCGGACAGTGTATATAAATACATGCACGAAGCCATTTCAGCACCGTTTTTAATGCCATAAATTTGGGGGGAAAAATGAAGGACGTTTCCAAATCCATGTAATGCAAAATTAGAGCGCAGCTCTTGAGGAGGAGGAGGGAGGGTACGGAAAGGGGAGATTGCCTTTCCTCCTCGCGTACCCCCTCCTCCTCGCCTCCTTTCCCCTACTCCTCCTCCTGCGCACCCTCCCATCTTCCTCCTCCGTACTCTTTCCTCCTTCCACAGTTTCCCCGCTAAATTTAGCTGAAAAATAGAAGCCACGTGACCTCAAAGCCAATTCAGTTTCTTCGCTAAATTTAGCGGGGAAAATGACGTCACATGTGACTTGGTGGCATGTCACCTATGATTAAATTCCTTTTCTCCGCTAGATTTAGCGGGAAAATTGATGTCACGTGATACCAACGCCAATTCAATTCCCCGCTAAGTTTAGCGGAGATTTCAATCGGTGTTGACGTCACGTGACGTCAATTTTCCGCTAAATCTAGCGGAGAAACTGAAGTCGTCCGCTAAATCTAGCTGAGAAACTGCATTTGCCCGCTAAATTTAGCGGGAAGTGAATTAGTGTTGAGGTCATGCGATGTCTATTTTCCCGCTAAATTTAGCGTGGTTACGCCGACGCCGCGAAACCAGGAAACAAAAACATAAAAACTGCGCTCTAAAAAAACACACAAAAAAACACGCCGTAGTTGATTAATATTTGTTTCTACATGACTGAGAAATGTTCTAAGCTATCTAGTACGTACGAATTATTCGTGATATTTTCTCTTGCTCGCTTTTTCCCATAGAAATGCATTACCGGAAATCAATTTCAGACTGGCTGCCGTCTGGTTCAATTTGAGACCGCACACTAGTGCCAGTTGGACCTCTGGCGTAAATTATAATAAATCTATTGATCGTACGAGCCTGTCTTATACATATATTGTTAAAGGGGCGATGCAACGATTTTTGTTCTTTGCGCAGATACCGCTTAGAACGGATCCCTGACGTTAATGACCCATGAAACACGTGATCATTTTTCACCCCACGCAATCGAAGTCGCAGAAGAAATGAAAGACAAAAACGAGCAGCGTTCACCACCTCAACTCGCAGCTAGAATAAGCGACCACGTGATCTGGAGATGATTACATGCCGCCAATGTTGATCATAGCCACGCGTTGGGGTTGGCAAGGCACAGGACACGCGCTGAGTTCCATACATTGTTATGGTTCGTGTATTGTCGTCATTGCATGCAGCGATTGGACACGGGCCACTACCCAAATGCTTCTCGAGCTATCGGTTATCACGAGCCTCAAAAAGTGCACGCAATGCTCGGGTCCAATCTATGAGCCGCATTCAAATATCGCCACTAGGAAGTACTGCGATACTCCAGTTACGTCATCAAGTTTCGCGAAGGAGAGATTAAATGAAAACGCACGCTTTTGTTTTGAAATTACACCGCAACAAAGGAGTTTCTCGGCCAGTGGCGTTGCGTGCAGGTATCCTGAGTCTCACTAGTGCCAAGAAGCTCGTGTAAACTAAAAAAAAAAAAATATTTTCAATTGAAAATTGTTGCATCGCGCCTTCGACAGGGAGTTTTCGTAGACTACGTTTCTTCCTCCACTAAGCCCTCCGCGACGAGGAAGCCGCCACTGCTCCTGCGCGACGATGGCTTCGACTGTAGAGTTCCGGGTACCATAGCGGGTTGCGAAGAGCGCTTGCGGGACGGCGAAAACGGTCTACGAAAACCCTTTACTATTAAAGCCCGCTATTTAGACAAAGTATTTAAGGAGAAACTGAGTAAATTCACGCATTTCTTTTTTTTTTTTTTTTTGCTATTACTCTCATCGTAGACGATATTTTGGGGAAATGTCTAAATTAATAGAACCTTGGGCGGATAACGTTTTGATCATCAGCATCCGATCCGCATCCGCAGACTTTGTATCCCCATCCGAACCGCATCCGCAAAACTCGGAACTGCATTCGATCTTTAAACCGCTCATTCATTTTCACATCATAAACTCAAGCATCAATAAGAATTTAGACACTAAAAGGGACACTGACAGCGTACGTATGCTCGCCAAGAATTTTACTTTTGCATGACATATGAGAGCCTAACTACACAGGAAAAACTCGCACATCGTCGCACAGTCTCTCGTATTTGTCTTTTTCATAAAATCTATCACCATATTCCTCAGCTTAAATCACAACTAATCATCCCCCTACTTTGTTTCAGCACGCCTTGATCATCGTCACAAAGTCGGTATCCCATTTGCCACTCTAACATTTATTATGACTCTTTTATTCCCAGGACTTCCAAAGACTGGAATCGCTTACCTGCATCGCTCACATCAATTAATGACCACGCACTTTTTTGTACATCTGTTGCCAATTTCATGTTCCCTGTTCTTTAAGTATTGTATATTTTGTTCCAGTTGTTTATATGTTACTATTGTTCCCACTCCTCTCTGTAATGCCATGTGCCCTGAGGGTAAAATAAATAAATAAATAAATAAATAAATTCGTTTCCTTTCCGCCCGAAAACCGCCGATCGAGAATCGGCCGATTCGAATCGGGCTCACTCTCTTCTCCGTGCTCATGTGCTGCTTTCTATGGTTTAAACATAACCACCAAAGATAATCAAAGTCGTGGGTCATCGAATGCACACATTCAGTAATAAGACTAGACTGAAAATGTGACACTCATTTTTTGGGGATTCTAAAAAGTTGCACAAACTTTGATCGGAAAACAAAAAAATGTTGCACAGTCTCGTGACTTCTGCCAACTCTCTCCTCCTCTATATTTCTTCTTCCTCCCCAGTCCAGTTTCGATTTCGGCTTCCAGCAGTTGCGTTTTTTACTTTATTAAAAATATATGTGACGTTGTAGCAAAACATTGATTGTGTAGTCTTCTGACACCATAATAAATCACCTAACGCAAAATAAAAAAAAATAAAAAAATTGGGCGGTGTCAGTGTTCCTTTAATAGTGCTTACGTGTAGGATTGCGAAAGCATTCCTGCATGCAGCGCATTTCCACGAGCGGCGCACCGCGTTTTCCTTTTCACGTACGGCACTTCGGCGGTGACATCCCGCTTCCCCACTGCGCAGGCGCGGCACCCCCGCCGGCACCACGGCTTCCGTGAGGATGCATCTGCATTGTTCTGCTTCTCTTTGTGTTTTTATTTTTGAGGCGCGTCCGCTTTGACATTTAGCGTCCCGCCGGCTTCCGTGACGAAGCATCTGCGTTGCTGTGCTTTTGGCCAATGGGACTTTAGGTGCCGTTTGGCTCAACGAATGGGAATTGAAGGGCCGTTTCTCGCTGCTACAGACGGAATTTGTGTGCCGTGTTTCGCAGCTACAGACAACGCCGGGTTCACTTTATTAAACAGTTAATGCTTTCGCATTAAAAAAAAATCATTAGAATGGTATCCTATAAGGCGTCTGCTTACCTTTCTCGAAAGAACCCTTCGGGTCAGAATATGGCGAAAGTCATATGATCGTAGTTTGTTTTATCGTATTTATAAAATAAGCGATCATCCTTCCAGGGACACTTTGCATCGCTCGAAGGATGATCGCAGTTATGAGATCGTCTGGGGAGTCCGTGAGACTGACACACTGTCCACAAGATGCCTTCAAAAGGAAGGGAAATTTAATATTGATTTTTCTTTTTGCTTTGTAAAATCCTCGTCAAGCAGACGCACAGTTTATAAGCATGAAAATTAACAAAGGACCGAATAATAAAATAGTGTCATTTTATTTAGGCCAATCAGTAAAAAAGCGGGAGAAGAAAGGCGCTCACTCGCCGCAGCTAAGTTCTACTGTAAATGTGGTAAGGCTAAAGTAAAAAAAAAAAAACACTGGGGAAATATCACAATATTTAATATGACAACACCTCACATGGGTTTCAGTTTTAAACACTAACCCTTAACTGCATGCTCGGAAGCGTAACAAACTCAGTTCCAATTGTCGAGAAATAGAAAACGTACACGTACGCAGCGTTTCACTTGTCGAGGTTCCTGTGTATAGAAGAAAGAATATCGTCAACATGGAGGGATTCAGACTAGTTCGACTCCCTTAAATTAATACCCGCAAGTGAGAAGCCTCTCTCTGGATGCACTCGATGCTAGGGTGGCATGCACGAACTGCGCTAAAAGAATGAGAAGCGGAAACTCGTGCTGGCGGAAGTTCCACCATTTCAGAGGATCGAATTCAATCTCCACGATCTACTTTTAGGCCAAGGAGTTACTTGCAGGCTTCTACTTTCATGTGTTTTGTACGTCTTGGGCTTTCTTTGCTCAAAGAACATTTTCCGCTCTGCCAAACAAGCACACGCTTTCCCAGGACGACTGATGCCCCTGCATTCCTTACTTTATCGAGGGATTTCATTTTTGGCGAGATAGAACGTTCTAAAGCGATCTTTGGTGAGAATCAAATCTTCCTTGACGTGAAGAACAATTTTCTCCCCGAATGGCGATTTTCATTCAAGACAGTAGTTTGCTCCCGCAATACGTTCGATGGTGCACTTCATAGTATCACTCACTTATTCGCTCTACACTTTAAAATAAAAGGGTGTATTAATACACCCTAAACTTGAGTTCGACAAACAGCGCACTGACGTCGATCGGACGGTACTATCTTTCACAAGAGGCTTGATAGTCGTGTGGTACAACTTATTAAAATAGTTAATGTACGTGCTACTGACTACAAAAAAAACTATATTCGGAGTTTTCTTGGCTCTACTGAAAACCTCAGTGTTTTCTTTCTGTGGTCTTTGATACGTACTTTAGCTAATTAATAAGTTATATCGCACCGTTATCGAGCCCCTCGTAAAATGTGTGGCCGTCTGTTCGACTCTAGTGCGCTGTACGTCGAACTAAAGTTTTGGGGTGCATTAATTTATATGGGACAAAAGGGTGTAAGGTGATGCCTTTTTTTCTAGAGTGTACACTGTGCAATCACACACGTTTGTGGGCCGCCCCGGCAGAAATGTAGATCAGGACCCGCGGATATCCGCAGCCGCAGCCCCTGGCATCCGCATCCGATCCGCAATCCGACAGATCTGATTCATTTTTATCCGCATCCTCCAGTTTACTGCGGATATCCGAGGATGATCCGCGGTTAGTCTGCGGATATGCACGGCTCTCCATAGTAAGGATACATGTCTGTACCATGTCCAACTTCATTTTTGGATGCCAGCTGGCGCAGCTGATCGGGATACCCGTTTTTACTGGATCATATACGTGCGCGCAGTGATGATCAGGCAGCACGCTAAGCAGATCGTAAGCTGTGGGTGCAAGATAAAAAAAGAGGTTGTCAGTGGCGAAGGAAAAAACAAAAAACATCGACTACAGACGAAGGTCTCTGTGCAGCAAAGACGGGAACACCGAACGAAGTAACAAAGTTAGAAGTAAAAACACCGGTTCACACATTCGTGTTTGACTGTGATCGACGGCGTTACGATCACTTGCGACGGCTTACGACGATAATTGAACACTAAATAACGCACTTTCACACTTGCGACATCTATTAAGTAGCCATGGAACCCTACTGACCTCAGTAAAGCTATATATTGCACTCTTTTTCAGTATTTTCGAGATGAAAAAAAAATCTACACACTATCTATGAGAAGTGGTTTCTTATATCAGATATTTTCAGTATTATTTCGAGCCCGTGGTTAAAGCATCGTGCGTAGAATATGCGACGGACGCGATTGTGCTTCCGGACTAGCCGATAGATGGCGCCAGTGTACCTCGATCTCTCTTCGTATGAATCGTCACGAGCGATTGTAGAGCAGTCGATCACAGTTAAACGTAAACACATGAAACGGCCTTGACGCGGTACTTGTGACTTGTTACATGCTGTAAAAGCTTTTGCCTTGTGATTTCTGACAGCCTAAGGAACGCAGGGCGTGGAGAATGCCGATCATCTTATTATGGCTATGCAGCCAATCAGATTGTGGCATTAGTCGGTAAGAAAGCTGACCAACCGATCGGGAAGCGATAAGCGGGAGCATCCTAATCCAGGCCCCCGTTTCTTAAGCCGTCGGTGACTATACGGGGCGCAAGCGTAGTGACGTCAGAACGCCAAGATCTGATTGGTTCGATAGGCAGGACAGTGGGTAGACGTCAAAGCAGCTAGCGTTGAGGTCTACCTACTATCTTTCCAATCATAAAGATCGGCGTTCTGACGTCACGGAAACCCCCGCGAAACATGCAGACTGACTGACAAAATGCTGCGTGAGGGTGAGGGGGCAGAGGAGGCCCCAGAAAAATGGAAGAATTCGGAAAAGGGGCCTGGGCCCCATGCCCCCTCCCCCCCCCCCCCCCACGCCTGTCCCCGGGCTACGTGCCAAATCAATGGTACACTCTAAAAAAAAAATATCAGTTCTTGAAAAGCTTTTTGACGCCCCGAAAACTCTTTCAGCTCGTTAAGAACGGTATCGCATCAAGCACTGTAACCCCCTAGAGCACAAGAAAGGAAAATAGGCGATTAAGAACTCTTTCGCATAAAAAAGGGAGCTTAAAAGAACCCTTTTTATGTTTCTTTCTTTCACGAAGAACCCCTTTTCAGGGATGCTTGAGGCCACGGTCCCACTGAATGAGGCAGTTTAGGTACTTTTTGGCAGGTCATTACTCATCTTCTGTTGAATACTGTTTTGTGGGATTGATGTCGTTCGAAAGGCAAGGTAATCTTCTTTCATTTGATATTATGTATGTATTGGTTTATACTGCTCATGCGCATTTGTAGCGTTGCGAATATAATGGCTCGGACACTCACTTGCTCCGCTGGTTGATGTTTCATGAAGAATCTATTAAAGATAACACGGCTCCAATAGAGCAGTTTTGTTAAGATGATGTCGGAGCAGAATGTAACGATATACTTTTTTGGTATTTGCGCTACTTTGTTTTGTTTATCTCTCCAAATATTGCCCTAAAATTCTACTTTTACAGCACAAATATGTTTTTAATGACATGCGCTAGGGCAATAAAATAAGCCACAGATGTAGTGCTTATAATTGCTCATACGCAAAAAAAAATTAATTTTGTGTAATTTTTGTTTGTTTAGATATTCTACATCAAACGTAGCACTTTTTGTGCTTCGAGTCACGGTGCTTCAAATGCCGCTGAGGAAATAATTAAACTATGATAAAGAGAGCGTAGAACGTCAATGACGCGTTTGGACGTCGTGGCATGCATCGTGTAAACTCCCAATCGCTTACAGCACGCATCGACCATGACTCCGCAGATACGGGTACGTTTCGTCACCCACCGACTGAATAGTGGATCGTTTTCAGTTAAGGCGCGTTCCCACCGGCGATGCGATCTAGTCGCGCGATAACTTTCATCGCAAAAGCGACCATCGCGGTCAAAAAAGCGACGCGATTTGAGCAGTCGCTTCCTGACCCGACTTTCTGCGATGCGATATAGTCGCGTAGCGGCTGAGCCAATCAACGGCGTTCGGAGCGAGAGTTTTCGAAGAACGACTCGCCTACGAAGGCGTTGGACTCGCTCATCGCGCACGCCAGTGTGACCATCGAATTTTTTTTGCGATGCGATCTAGTCGCATCGCGCGACTGCTTACATCGCCGGTGGGAATGCGCCTTTACTGTTCACGATGGCGCTGGACTCGAGGAAGACTTCGAGTCTTTCCCCAAAGTTAGCCCAGGGCTCTAAACTCATCAAACACGAAGTTGGAGCCGAAAGTTCGCGAAGCGCGCCGATTCAACGTCGGCGACAAAAGTGCTAAGTCATTGCCACGACTGTCGAATCGGTGCGCTTCGTCAACTTCGGCCCGAACTTTGTGTTTGACGAGTTTACAGCCCCAGGTGCCAACACGTTTGCCGAGAGCGGTAAGTGTTCGAAACGTCGACAACGTCGGTAGCCACGTGCTGTGCTCGAATCTGGATGCTTACCATTCGCTAAGAAAAAACTTGCTTGTTCGTCTGCCACGTCTGCCACCGCAACTCCATCTCCCGACAAAACAGGTCTTCATTGTCCGCATGTTCATAGTTAGCAATCATGTGAACTTATAAATTCCCGAACGCTCATCACTTGCCGTCGCTAAACGCCGCTCAATCATAGCGTCTTGATTTCAAATAAGCGTCTTCCTATTTATACTGATGCTTTTCATCATATTCCTCCTAAGCTGTATTTACAACATTATGTGTGTCGGTACTTGCGAAAATATTGCAACGGTCGCTTGTTTTCTGGGAACTATAACGCCGCTCAAGCCGGAAACGGGCGCCTAAAGGCTGAACTCCATGGGACGAATATGCTGCGAATAACCGACGAATTTTTCCCGGCGGCTTTTGCACTGCGCGTGAAATCAACACAGTGGCTGCTACGTCGCGCGCAAAGCGAGCGTGCCGTCGGGCGGCGTTCGCCAGTTATTCGTCACATAATTCGTTCCATGGAGTTCAGCCTTTAACTGCGCTCTAAAAAGGAGCCTGGTTTGAAACGTTTAAATCACCACCATAGCTTCTGCTACCACATATACAAGGGCAGTTACACAATACACAAAGAGAGTTTTGTGATTTCGTTATATTTACACTCAATGGCATTGATATCCAACGTATTCAGAGGGATGACACCTTCTGGTCAAACAACATAGAGTCTTTTCGACTCACGTTTTACGTGAAAGGCCGAACTTCCGCTGAAATTCCTCACGTAGACAAGTTGTCCGATCAAATACCTTTACAACATCTTCCGGATTCCGTGAAACACAATATTTCGTGACGTCACTTTTCAGTCGTCCTTATAATGGCGAGGTAAATACCGTAAATCGCGAAGCAGTTTACTAGACGTCCGCTTCCACTGGTGTCTTGGAAGATTGAGTCTACTGAGCGTGCATTCCTGCAGAAGAATTTTTCACTGACAGAATATTGACACGTCAATCAACAATTGATTTCTTCTTGGTAAGATTTATTGCGAAAGCCCGTGGCAACCGCCGAACCGCATGTCCCTATATCAGCCTGACATTCTCGCATAGATGAGTTTGCTGGGCCACGCTATTGAGCCAGACTGAGCACAGCTGGCAGCAGCGTGAGCAAGGCCATCGAGGGAACGTGATGGCGCTTCGAGCCATCCCACCGTGAACCAATATTTCGGCCACCCACTGGTGCGTGTCGCCATCTATTGGAGCACTCCTGCCAGCGAAGTTCGCGCCAAGCGTAGCTGTTTTTGATCTTAGCGGTTCATTAGTGTGAGCCTATGTATGCTTTATGGGTGTTTCAACGTCTATGAATGAATGTTTAATGCTTACTTGGGCAATGTAGTGAAAACCGGGGTAACCAGTCTTGCAGGCTGGCGCGTAGCGGTGTGGATCCGTCTTCTTTCTCTTCGTTTTCACTTGCTTAGCGACAAGACTCGAACCTATGTAATCACAATGCCAAGCCCTTGACATTCACGAAAACAAATCGCGAAAACGACCATAGACACCACAGGAACCATCTGAGAACGTACGCGACGCCATATCCCATGTTACAGTGGCCAAGTCCTCCGGATTTCGACAACAGCGCCACTCGCGGCAGTCTACATATCTGGCTTCACACAGCCGGATGGGTTGGCGCCGACGCTTTTTCCACTACCCCTATATTCTAGTTCACTGTAGCTGGGCCACGCTATTGGGCCAGCTGAGCGGCTGAGCACAGCTGGCAGCGGCGCGAGCAAGGCCACGAGGGGAACGTGATGGTGCTCGAGCCATCCCACAGTGAACCAATATTTCGGCCACCCCACGAGTGCGTGTCGCCATCTATTGGTTGAACTAACGCCTTGTTCAAGGTGGCTGCCATGGGACCGCAGCCTTAAAATAACTTTTTAGAGTGCAAAATATGGACAGGCCGAAGAACACCTAACAGTTATTTTGCGACCAGATTTTTGTTTTCGGGCGTAAGGTGAAGGAAGCGGAGAACAGTCCCAAAACGGGCAGGAATTTCACAACGAGGCCCAATTGTTTCCACCCTTTGCTAATAAATAAATAAACATAGAAGAAGAAAAAAACTAATCTCTGCGCAGAATGAAAAAGAGGGCGAGAAAGAGAGAATATAAATTTGTTTGTGGAGAGATAAGCGGGGTGAGACCGAATTCGAAGGATTTCTGTTCGCATAAAGATTTCAGTGAATAAACGATCCATCTATGACAATAACAACAACAACACCAAAAGGGAACGATAGAAAAAGAATTTCTAAGGGCTTTATTTGTGTCTTCTTTTTGTAATACAAATAAAAGATTCTCGATAGTCGTCGAAGCTACAGTCGTGGCAAATACATCAAACGTGGTGCAGGAAAAAAAAATCTACAACAAAACTGATTTTGAGCTCTTGCTTGTAGGTATGGTGCATGTCTCAGGTATATCGATTTTATTCCAAGGCCTCTCTGAGTCATAGCACTCGAGGTAAGCGAAGCGACTGTGTAACACGGAGGAAAACGCATAATAAAACAAATCTCTCGGCTCCGATGCAAGTATTTCCTCATCACCGCGTAAGCTCAAAATCTTGAAAGTTCTCTTCAAACAGAAGAGACCAAAGGAATCGCGAGCTATTTAGTAGCGGTCTCTTTCTTCAAACGGATTTATAATATTTTGATAGGATTCTGTCTGATCCGTAGATTGCTCTTTCAAAGCATGATATGCTTCTTTTTTTTGCGCTACCCCCAATTTCGAAATTTTGTCCATCCGCCCATTTGCCCGTCCGTCCGTGTATTTTACGCTAAATTTAGCGAGGAATTTATGGCATCACTTGACGTCACCTTACGTTACTTTGGGGAAATCGAAGGCACGTGGCCTATACGTCAACTCAGCTTCGCCGCTAAATTGAGCGGGAAACTTTATGTGTTGTGACAAAAACATATATTCAGTTCCCCTCTCCCCCCCCACAATTCTAGCGGGGAAATCTACACCACGCCACCTTATACGACAGTACCCGCTCAATATAGCGGGAGAATTCACGTCATGTGACCTTACGTCGCGTGACCTATACAACCATTTAGTTTCCCGTTAAATTTAGCGGGAAAACATACTTCACGTAACACACCAATTTCATGGTCTCAGCAGGCTACTCAGTGTTCCTATCAACTTCCGTGGCTGAAAATATACTGGAAAATATAAAGCGAGTTGGTGATGACACTGATAAACAATTAAGGAACAGAAAAAAAAAGAAGTGCTCTTGTTCCATAATCACAACGCAGCCCACGTGCTAAACAACATCGGGAACCGAAGAAAATCTGATTCCTGTAGACTTTTCGGCCCGTAACAAGCTATCCAGGGTAAGCAAAAAGAACGTCGATAACAACCAGCAAGTATGCTGCCCAAAAAACCACCGCAGGACTATTACTCGCTTATTCTGTCCAGCTCGCCTGCAGCCTTGCATTAATTAAAGGAAATTGTTGTGTGTATGTTTATACAGCCAGAAGTAAGTCTGCCTCTGTGGGCGTCTCGTGTCTCAGCTGTAGATGAGCCATTGGGTCAGTGCGGCACAGCCGCCAGCCTCGAGTTCTTCAACGCACCACGCAGTAGTGATACATAACCGCGCGCCGTTACAGATGCTCATTCAGAGCGAAACGGGCAGGGGAGATTAATTAAAGCAGAATATTCGTTTCTTGCGCGGACGATGCAGTTTATTATTTTCCTCTTTCGTGTGGCAAGAAATATATCGAGCGCAAACTGGACGTTGCTTGAATGAACGATTAAGAGAACATTAGCTGATTGCCTATAATGCATTGCATCCATAATAGGACATTCAAGGCAAAGATCGCCGCCATTTTTTTTTCTTTTTGTTACTCAATACTAACATTCGTTTTATATTCTGACGGTATGCGCATCAAACGACAACGAAAAAAGAAGAAAACGCTCATTTATAATTACTTCTCATCGATCTTTTTCTACGCTTGCGTCTGGCAGAAGAAACTATGTGCCTAAACTAAACTATGTGCCCAAAATAATCTGAACTAACCTTCAAGAAATAAAAATAAACATTTTGCTGGCGCTATTTTGATTGATGAGGATGGAGCTATACTTCGTTTCAGCTTAAAAGGCCTCTCCAGCCTAAAAATTACGATTCTAGGTCTTCCCGCCTCCCCACTTTTGGGTACCTTCAGTCAGGCTGCGAAATTATCAAACCAAAATAATTAAGCTTTTAGAAGAAAATTAATTGGAGAAGCTTAGATCTCTATACACACATTTTCGTTTACGAAACTTGTGACGTAACAGGATACTGCAATCACTAATCGTGACGTCACGCCTTTTCGGTTCCTCTCCTTAAGCGGTCTTCACACATACGAGAAATCCATCCCTTTGATCCCCGGGATGCTCATCACGTGGTAACGACGTCACGCTTTTGCGCAGAGAGCGCTGACGTGGACATCCCAGAGGGTTGTGGGAGCTTTTGCTCGTACTCCACAAACACTCCCCGCCTTGGCGTGGGATCTCTTTGCAATTAGGAGTATTTTGTTCGCGTGTCTGGCAACTTTACGGACATTGCTGAGCGAGATACCCGCGGTAACGTCGGGATGGACTAGCTTGTTGTGGCTTGCGCTGTTGAGCGTGTCGTGCGAGGCACCCGAACGAGTCTTCGATATTCATCAGTGCTGTCCTCAAGCCGCTCCTCGTTCAACTGGTTTTAAATTGCATGTCCTTTCTGTTGAGCTCCATCCTACCAAGAAGCATATTTTTCTTTAGCAGGAAACAGTTCGTCATATTCAGCATCAAACAGCGCTGTTTCCATAAAAGAATATCGCCGTTCCACACACGTTTCCATTTTTCTTCCCTCGTCAGCGCGCACCGAGCCCTGTGGTCGAGAATGCGACCGCTAAATGCGTCTGATAAAACTGACATCCCTGTCGGCCCCCCCCCTCCCCGCCGTTCCCGTGAACGCTTGAGCCAATGAGGTAATCACGCACGTCCCTGCACGAAAAGCATCCCCCATATGAATACCGCTTTACCAACATCGAGCCACTCTCCCAATGCAACCGAGATGTATGTCGGACAAACAGGCAGATGTCTCAACGATCGGTTGCGAGAGCATCGTAACGGCACGAACAAGGCTGATCCCCAGTCAAGGCCTCCGCGATTTTTCACGCGCTGGTTGCGCTTCTCAGGCCATTGCATTCGCGCAGTAGAGACTGTTACTGCGGAGCGCTTGGTGGCGCTCGCAGCCAAAACCAACAACACAAAGAAATAGCCGCGAATTATCAACATCACCATTATAACCATCCCGATCCTGTTTCTTTCTATATCAATTTGATAGCGGGGTCTCTCTAGCGCTGTCTAAAGTCAATGGATCCTGGGAAAGTAACGCCAAGCTCCCGTGTGGTCAGCCATCTTCGTCCGTGAAATGAGCTATTTCTCCTTGACCCTACCGTTCTTGGTGTGCCGATCTAGATTCGCCGGTGACGGGTAGCTTTATGGAGTCGTTTTTTGTATACCGAAGATTTTGCTAGCCACACACCGGCGAAAGAAGCGTTCACCTTCGTACCACCACCAGATGTTGTGTCAGTGCTTGGAGGCACTGAAAAATCAGTTTACTGTCTTGAAATACGCTAGAAGAACACTGTAATTGAAAGAGATCCATGGAGATGGCCATGATTAATAAGTTGATCGCATACAAAGTGCCGACAGACTCGTATATTGGCGAGGAACGCTTCCAGTATGATGGTGCTCCATGGTGATCTTGGCGCGACTGGCTTAGAACGACCCTCTGCAAGCTTGAAGATTTAAATGGACCAAGATGGCGATTTCGATGGCAACGTAGACAGATTAGCCAATCGCCTTGCGAGAGTTTGGGTCGTCTGTATGTTAGTATCTGTTTGTGTCCGGCTAACAGGTAGGGAAGGCAATGGCGCTACTTTCTCAGGATCCAGTGACTTTAGCGCTGTCCTGTCTACTTCGTGTCCGTGTCTGTCCCTTGCGCTTTGTAATTTCAGTATGTTGAACCAACTAGCAGCCCATCTTAACATTTTAGTACATGTATTTTGACTGTTCTCAGCTAGCACATTAAGTTTGATTTAAAATTCGAAATTTTACATTTCGTCGTTCATCACATATTTACAACAAAAAAATAATCTTGATCTACTATGTATGTCAATGAACGAAACCGAATAATTGATTAATTAAATGATTAAAGGACGGCGATTCATCGGGTTCAAACTTTTAATCGACGCCCAGCCTTAGTGGGCGTGAAAATCGCGTACATTTCATTGTGATGTGAGCTGTGCAAAAGCAAGCTTCCCCCCCCTCCCCCCCCCCTATCAACGTTCCCTAGGTCATGTGTCCATCGGATTTCGTTCCATCGTCGTGTGGGGACCGTCGTCAGCACGGTTGCATAGTGAGCCAGTTAACCGCCGGACGCCCTCCAGATTGGACGTACCGCGCAGGGAGACGTCTTCAACCATCGACACGCCAGATGAGACTTTTCGCGATCGCTGTTACTTTTGAAATTAGCGTATTGTGATTCGGTTAATCATAGTAGCTTTATCAGGGATTGTATAAGCTTCCGTAAACCTAAATTTGTGGGCCCTGTTTTTGTAAGCGTTATACCCGGTATTACCGAAGCGATTTGTGCAGAGTGCATGCAGTGTAACTAACGTTATGGCTACAAGCAAATTAAATTTTCTTTGTGCTTTTGTCATGCGTCTCCGTCCTCTATCATTGGTCAGACTTTCTATTAGAGCGTGAACCTATCGCTCGGTCAGTGGTCCACTCCTTAACAACGTCACGCCACAAAGACACTCCTTCCCTCTCTCTCTCTTTCTATCGATATTTTTACACACGCGCAAAGGAACAAATGAAGCCAAATAAAGCAACATACCGGGTGTCTTAAATAGCGGCCAGGCTCTTTAAATCGACCGCAAAAATCGGTTTCTTAACCTATCGTGCTACGATTTTGTGCAGCGTTGCCCACGGGTGGTGCATTTTTTCGATAAAATTTGCAAAGAGAAAACTTATCTGAGGAAAAAGTAAGAAAAGAAAAAGGCTTAACTCCCATGGAAACGCATCGAAGCCACCGGTCTTCAGCGATAGCTTGAAGCCGGTCAGCAAGCTTGCAATATGCCCTATTGTTTGAAGACCGGTGGCTTCGCTGCGTTTCCAAAGGAGTTAAGACTTTTGCTTTTATTACTTTTTCCTCAGGTAAGTTCGCTCTTTGAATATTTTATAGCAAAAATGCACCACCTGTGGGCAACGTTGCAGAAAATCGTAACACGATAAGTTAAGAAACAGATTTTTGCGGTCGATCTGAACAGCCTGGCCGCTGTTTGAGACACGGGGTATGTTGAAGCGGGACGCTAGGCTTAGGCCAGTCCCGCTACGAACCCAAGCACCCGCACAGCGGTTCCGCAGGCGCGTACTAGCGGCAGTTGTTTACTGCAAACAAAGTCGTCTGAGGTGCTCTTCCTCTGTACAGATCGGTGAACGCAGGACGACTCGCACTCAGATAGACGAGTTCGACGAGCTGCACTCGTTGATCACTCCGTGTACGCTGGCAGCCATGTTTGTTATTGTTTGAAACCAAAACAGAAAGGCAATCTCGATACATTTTTGAAAACAATAAAGCCTCTATCTAGATTATGTGTCTCTCAAACATAAGAACTTTTGTCGATTACAATACCATTACAGCACGGAAATACGATTTTACAACCAACATTTCACACGTCAATTATCTCTCCAACCAATGAGAGCCCAGAAAGGGTGCTTAGTTTTGCAACCACCATGCAGGACCTAGAGCATTTATATTCCCACCTAGATTGCGCTAACAGCGTAAATATTTCTGAAAAAAAAAAACATTTTGCAAACATTTACAACAAAATTATGTCTCCTTTAAACCCTTAAAAAACTTTTTTCTTATTTCAGTGTCTTTTAGTACGGCTGGGCGTCGATTAAATATTTAACCCAATTTATCGCCTCTTTAATCAATTAATTATTCGATCAATCAGTATTATTCATTTACATGGCTAATATTTCTTTTCAAAGTCAAAATTACATATATCTTTTTTTGCTGTTGTTGTTCCCTCAGTCGAATACGTGAGAAACGGCATAATATACAATTTCGATTATGAATAAACTTTGATACGTAGTTTGTAACCTTTCGAAGACACTCGCACTCTCAGATTAATGCTTCAGCTGCATGAGGATAAGATGTTCGTTGATAATCTTCTGCAAAAGCGGTCTCATTTGTCCTTTGATTGTTCAGAAAAGTCTCTGCTGCGCTAAGCGTACAGTCGCACGGCGTTGACGCGGCCTTGACACGTGTAAACTTCTGCACTTGTCTGGAGTTGCAAATATCGCCCTTGCAGTTTACTTTAGGATGAAATTTCCTCGAAATTCGCCCTTCATGAAGGTGTATTCGTTCATGTCTGCATGATGAAAGCATTTATTTTTTACTTTCCTTTGGTTCGTCAAATTTTTGCCGATTAACCGGTTAAAAATATCAATCGCGACTAAACCATTAATTCGTTAATCGGTAGGTTAATCGATAAATGGCTCACCCGTACCTTTAAGGTCGGTTCAGACACCTGCGTTTGGCTGCATTAAGACTGCTTGCGTCTAGCTGTTGCTATGGCGACCCTTACGACGAGCCAATGGGAAGGCTCGGTGCTGTACGACTCAACGCAGCGCAAGGCAGTCAACGCAACTGCGTAAACGAGCATTCAGACGAAAGTGAATATGGGAGGTATGCAGTGTTCAGGTGTCATCAGCACGAGCTCTGGGTAAAGCCATCTTATCGTCTGCCATGAACAACAGTTCTGACGGTGCAAAAGGAGTCTTGCGAACGCTCGCTGTAGCGCGCGCTTCACCGCAGAACACACAGCTTTGGACGCCAGTGAATACTTTGTTATTTATGTCATTGGAGGAATATCCTTCTGAACGATGGGTGCTGATCGTTAACGTCAATAGAAGCTGAAAGCCGTTCGATTGGTCTGGAGTTTGATATTAATCGCCACTGAAATATGCAAAACAATTTTTTTTAATATATTGATGGCAAGTTATTTTTGGCAAACACGGAGCTCATTCGCAACGTCAGTCTTTCTAAAAACATGTTTTTTGTTGGTTTGTTTCACTTCGCATAATCCCCATGATTGCAGGTTCAGAACGACACATGCACTGAAAGGTCTCAACTCGTTTGCGCACTTATATTCTGTTCATTTATTTTTTGTTTGTCTCTCACACGCTCTCACGCCGTATTAACGCGCGTTTCAGCGGGCCTGATTTGGCCCTGCACGGCTTTTCAGCTCTTATCGGCCAGGCGAGTAATGCCCAGGGCTGTGAGCGCATGCGCAGAGGCCAGTCGATTTCGCAAAAAGAAAGCTATAAAAAAAAACTTCGTTTCAGCTTAAGTTTAGATGCAGCCGACGCATATACGAGGTAATGGGACCAATGAACCAGCTTCAAAAGCGCAAGTCACTAGGCCTTTTCTGTTTATGATTGGTTCAGCGATGATAGAACACGTACAGAAACATGACGAACATCATGATGGTGCGCTTTGGACGCCGTCTGATTGATCCCATCAGTTCGTAGCATCGGCTGCGTCTGTGCATCAGGGGAAACCAGACTTGTGCCCATCTTAAATACTCTACTCAAGATACTGTACTTCAAGTACTTTTGGTAGTATTTTGGTATTTCGAAAATACATTTAGTCTAGAGTATTTGCTACTCTATTTTAATTACATTTGTTACTATCTTGTACTCAGTATTTCAACTACAGTTTGCGACTCTGGCAAACAATTTTCTCTGGGGGAATTTACGGAACAAGGGATTGTCAGACTCCAGGACAAAGCTGATCCGATTTCAAACTTGGAGCCAAGTGACCGAACACAGAACAGGAAACAAGGCACGAGCAAAACGCAGTTTCCGAATGCAAACAAAAGCTGTTTTTGAACGGAACGTCACGCTTAGAGCTAGCAAAATTCTGGCGACGTGATCCGGATTTTACATTCAGACCCCACCTTTTGTCTGGAGCTAGAGTGGTTCTGTCAGCGGAGCATTGTGACGCGAACGCTCGGAACGATCTCAATGAACCATTTTCGAAAATCGCCGGTTCAGGGGGTTCCAGTTTGAAAATGCGCGAAACCTTTTGATGCGAGCACAGGCACTCCTTCGTCCAAAGAAGCGAGACCATGCTGGCTTGATTGATCTGCAGTGACCTAGATTCGGCTTCGGCTTCTTGTGTGCCTATCGTGACTTAGCTTCTGCTCCGAAGCTCGTTCAAAAGCGTTTCTTTCATCCCCTTCCAAATGAGCGCATTGTCTCGTCCTCAAAATTCTCGAAAGGAATTTCGAGAATTTTGGGGAGTCCCAGGACTCCACCTGGGACTCCCCCAAGGTGGAGTCCTTTATCGTGCCTTGGGGGCAGTTCACCTTGGGACTCCACCTTGGGGAGTCCCAGGACTTCATCTGGGACTCCCCCAAGGTGGAGTCCTTATCGTGGATTTTAATACTGGAATCATGACCATCTTGATCTGAGTACGTCAAAAATGGTTTGAACAGGTGAAGACAGGGACAGGGGAAAGGGTTTATAAGCGGTTTTGTGGACATTCTCCGGTGTTTCCTGTTTCCTCCTGACCTTCCTAATATTTGTTTTTGGCAGTTCGAAGGTACCGGTGCTCCTTCTCGCTTTTAAAAGGAGGGACAAAGTATTCTCTCTTGAGCCTGCACGTGTGTCGTTCGCTCGCGTACTTATAAAGAAGACTGGCTACCTGATCAACCTTTAAGTCGGCTGTTATGAATATGCAATGCCGGGCTAGATGTCAAGTCCCCGGGCAGGGCATATTACAAGCTTATTGAGGAATTCGTCATTAGCCGAGCATGCCGTAAAACTGAATCATGGCAGGTATCATATCTACAATACACGAGTCCCCTTTGTTCCTAAAATAGTTCGGCACGCATTATGTAGCATGATCCGAATTATATCAGAGAAAACATCAATTTGCAGCAGCCAAGGCACTTCTTGAAGGTCATAGGATTACAGAAGAGTTTTACTTTATGAGAAGTCGTCACAAATAGAGCACTCCTTTCTGACCTTTTATTCTTGTATTACAAGCTTTCAAAGCTTGCCTGGTGTCTTCGAATGTAATTCAATTACTTTTTCAAAGTATCTGTACTCTACTCAAGACAGTTTGTACTAAAAGTAACTTGAATACTATTCTAAACACATTTTTATATGGGTATTTAGTTTCCCATCTTAAATACTTTTGTCGGGTATTTGGCACAATACTGGGTGAAACGAAGTATACGACGCCTGCTCAAAACGGGCTCGACGGCCCAGGGTAGACATGAGCTTATTTTTTCATCCGGGAGAACTTTGACATCCAGGGAAAAATAGTTTGTCTACTGCAGTCAACAAAACGTTGTTGAACACAGATTGTTGTTTTTGATTATATTTTATTACTTTTTTGTCTGTTTTCGCATTATCTAGAGCAGTGGTACTGAAATGTGGGTTCGCGAACGATTTGGCGTTCGAGGACACTTTGGGGTTCGAGGACATTTCGGGGTTCGAGGACATTTCGGGGTTCGCGGACATTTTGGGGTTCGCGGACACTTTGGGGTCCGCGAAGCCCGGCCTCATCAGTCAAGCCAGGCAATAAACGTTTACTTTTTTTTATCAGATTGTGAAGAAACTTTTCAATTTTCGGGTGAGTTTTCTCGTGTGTGTGTCAAGAAGAGAAGTCTGCTTCACACTAACTGTTGGTTATATATTCATTTATTAAATTATTATCATAATTAACGTACACCTCTCCCTTCCTTTAAACACGAACGGGGTCCTCCATCATCTTCGCCGATCCACGAGGCGTCCGCGAAACATCAATGGTTGGGAACCACTGATGACAAATATATATTCCTTAAGCCCTTCAAAAAGCAGATCTCTTTTTACACTGGCTAGCAAATATGAGCGAGAAAAGTAGTTACCGAAAGAAAGTAACGAAATACGTTACTCGTTACTTGCAAATAAAAGAAACGCGTTACCGACTTACGTTACATCAAAATGAAGGGAACGCACTACCGTTACCGTCAATGTCAAAATGCCACGCACGTTACTTTTGAATTACATTTTTCTTTAAATCACGCAGTAACACGTTTTATTCTTTTGATGTTACACGTGAGCATAAGCACCATATTTCCAGAAACATTGTGTACAACCAGAAACTGAACATAATTACGTTATCTTTTTAATGGTTTCACCTAAACACTCACAAAAAAAAACGCCCCGAAATTAAAAAAAATACATACATATATAGCTTGGCGTTTAGGAACACCAAAAAGTTGAAGTGCAATTTTTTGTTTGTCTTGGGAAGTATATATGAAACAAGTTACGTAACTACGTTTCCCGTTACCGTTTTGAAAATGTAACGATTTCGATACTTACTTTGTTACCACCAACACTGGAAACGAAAAAAAATGTGTTGGGAGAAAGTTTTGCATTCGATAAACACTCCAAGAAATATGGTGCACCAACTTTCCCGGAAATTACTGAGAGAGCGAATCGAAGCTAAAAATATGTCAAGACCTATTCTTGTTTTTAAGCAGGCAGTGGAATGACACATACTGTGACTTCATGAGCAGTGTAACAACGTGTTATTATGTCTGAACATATTTCCAACCTCGACATTTGCCGACCCCTTCCGTGGATTCGAGCAATGGAACTTTTTTCACATAAAAACAACACCAAGTGGCTAAAATTCCAACTACGGTTGGTAGATGGAACGGGAGCTTCGATACCTTTCCTGCCTTCTCTGCGGCTGGACCGAGTCGCAGTAGACGCAGGAGAGGTAGTGCAACCATTCTTCCGGACACCAACCGAAGTTCGAGCTTTCGCCGCTGCGGGAGGAAGACCCGCGCATGTGCAGAACCCTTCTTGAAAAGGTCCATTGGCTCTTTCAAGTCCTTTGCGTGAAAAGAGACGCACTGCATTTTTTAAGGTTCACAGTAATTTACTCCAAGAACGCGAAACAATTTTGTTTCGGTGTAAAAATAAAAAGGAAACGAGACTACGAGTGTCATTTCATTGAAGACGCATGCACATTTGGGGAACTTATGCTATTTAAAGAAACTAATAATCTTTAGAGCCGCAAGAGCTTACATACAAGCTGTCAAAATAATTTACAAGACGCGTCGCTGAGTACCAAGTTTTAGTCGGCTCTTTAAGACGATAAGAAAACATAAACAAACCCCAAATAAACAAACCGTGAAGTGTTAACGGCGCTAAGGTTTCTCTCTTTTCTTGTTCTTATTGATGTTTGTAGCTTGGCTCTATATGCACTTCCATGGCTGTTTAGCACAGACCGTTTCAGCGCTGGCGTCGTCATCTTGAATGTCGAAACTTCCGGCGCGACGGAAAGCATCGTCACGCTCTCGCGACGCCGCTGGCAAGTGCTCAGTTTTAATCGCGACTACCGTTTATTCTACTGCATTTTCTGGGTTTTATTACTTGCCTTACGTTGTAATAGCTTGATTTTTTTTCTCGCCCTGCATACCGGATATTTAAACTACGTAACTATGAACGAAAAAAAAATTATAGTTTTGCGTGTTGAAACATTTCCGTCTTGTTTCTTGCGCGTGTTTACGACTGGAAGAGTTGGTGCTGGACTTTCAAATGAGCCATGAACATGGTTAACGACGCATGCAGACGAGCATATTTACGCACACAAAAACACATACGCAGCTACTAGCACACACCGCACAAACACACGCACAAACGCACACAGTCACGCATGCCAAAACAATTAGACGTTTACACTTATATGTAATGCGAAATTAGAGCGCAGCTCTTGAGGTGTTTTAATTTTGCAACATACGGTGGTAAAGAATTTGAGAAAGAAATATGTACATATAAATATACAGGGTGTTTCACGTAAGAGTGAGAAAAATTCCTACATTAGTGTAGTCGAGGTAAAAAGATGATTTTCTCGGCACCAGATTACTCATGGTGGCGGACGTCAGAAAATGCGCGAAACTTACCAATAAGTTATTTAATTTATTAAAATGACAAATTAATCGTTGGAAACAGCGCGAAAAACAGAAGAGGACGAGGAAGAAACAGATGGGACGACCGCTGACTATCAACTAAAAAATGTTTATAGGAAAATATATGAAAACGACCATTAATCTTTGGTAGCACACCCCTGTCTGCGTCTCACGAGACAATATATAGCAGCGTGATAGCACGTGTTAAACGCGAGAAAAAGTGAAATCATACTAGCCCAAATCCAAAAACGCCCCCTCATTATTTAGCAGTGCCAAAGACGGTAGGCTGGCACAAGAGGCTACCGCCTTTTTTATTTGGTATGCCTCTACTATCTCTCTAGACACTTGGTCCCTGTGCTTGAACAAAACTTCAGTGTCACTCAATCTTGGCTCACAATTACAGTCGCGACAATGCATCGCGACATGAGACTATGCACACCCTTTCAAAGAACTCTGGTGCTCTCTTAAACGGATGTTTAAACAGCGAGCCTGCTTGACTGTTTGAACATCCGTTTAAAAGAACACCAGAGTTCATTGAAGGGGTGTGCATACTCTCATCTTGCGATGCATTGCCGCGACTGTAAGTGTGAGCCAAGATTGAGGGACACCGGAGTTTTCTTCAAGCACAGGGATCAAGTGTCTAGAGAGATAGTAGAGGCATACCAAATAAAAAGGGCGGCAGCCTCCTGTGTCAGCCAACTGTCTTTGGCACTGCTGGACAGTGAGGCTGCGTATTTTTGGATTTGGGATAGCATCATGTCATTTTTTAACACAGAACACAATTCAGAGTTTAATGATGAACACCTAAAAGGTACTGCAGCTAACGCCGCGTCACACGTGAAAGATTCTTCCTATTTTCTTAATTTAATTAATGGTGCGCAAATTAATTTTATTTTGAAACGAAGTATTACTAGTAGAAATGGGCGTAGTCTCATTATACAAAAATATACCACATGATGAAGGATTACAAACTGTTCTAGATAGCGTTGATGACTCTGAACTGGCTGTGAGTAAGAATGTTCTAAATAGTTTTATGTATTTAACATTGAAACACAATAATTTGACATTTCTAAATAACCACTACTTACTGATTCATGGCGGAAAGATGGGATAACCTTCTTTTCCATCTTCTGCAAACATCTACATGAAGGTTTTAGAAGAACGTTTCTTAAACTCATTTCAAAACAAAACACTTTGTTATAAACGTTTTCTAGACAATATATTTATACTTTGGAATAATGGAGAGGAAAAAATTCTTGAAATTATTATTTTCGCAGACAGTTTCAACACAAATACTAAATTTCCACACAAGTACTCTGACACAGAAATAGACTTCCTAGATGTTAAGCTGAGGACAGCAGAAAATAATTTATAAACGACTTTATATAGAAAGCCTACAGATATATTTCAGTTCTTACATTATAAAAGTTGTCATCCTATATAAAACAAAAAAGGCATACAATACAGCCAATCGCTAAGAGTAAGACGTTTATGTTCAGAGGAGGAGGACTTCGGAAAAGAAGCGAGAACACTATGGGAGGTTTTTATTGATTGTGGATACTCAATATCGAAAAGCCGTGTTATTCCTTGGATTGATAGTTTAATATAGAGACCAAGGCAGGCACGTAGCCAGGATTTTGTTTCGGGGGGGGGGGGGGCGCCCATGACAAACTGCTGTATGATGGGGGAGGGGGGAGAGGAGGTCCCAGCAAAACGGAAGATTTCGGGGGGGGGGGGCGGGCCCCATGGGCCACCTCCCTGGCTACGTGCCTGGACCAAGGAAAGGTAACGATACATTATTATTCATTTTATCATACCAGTCACAGTTACCAAACATTAACAATATCCTTCGACGCCATATTAATATTTTTCACATGCAGAAAACTTTAAAAACTGTAGTTACACAGCCACATGGTATCACTTTCCAACGACTACGTAATTCTATGAATAAGATTAGAGAATCTATAGATTCCATTTGGATGTAGCACGGTCCCCTCGGTTGCGTCAGATGTAATAATAAGCGTGGTAATTTATTTTTCAAATTTATTGCTTGCTGACTCCATTCGTGGTACAACGGACAACTTTAATTGTAAAATAGATGACACGTTTATTTGTAATTAAAAAAATGTCGTTCATTTTGTTCAATGTAAAAAATGCCTAATTCAATATATAGGAGAAACTGGAACAAGTGCACAAAAACGTTTGGATCTACTTAAAAGTCACATTCGAAAAATGTTCCCACACCAGTTTCTCGTCACTCTCCCCCGCTCATGGCCAAATGTTAGAGCGCAGCTCTTAGGCACACGTTTCCGGCTTGAGCGGCGTCGCCGTCGGCGTAACCGCGCGGTGTATTATGGGTAAATGTCCCCGTTAAACTTAGCGGAAAATTTTTCCCCGCTAAACCTAGCGGAAAAATTTCCCGGTTAAACTTAGCGGAAACATTTCCCGCTAAGTTTAGCGGAAAAATTTCCCGCTAAATCTAGCGGAAAAATTTTCCCCACTAAATTTAGTGGCAAATTGTCCCCTAAATGAATGTGGAGAGGAGGAGGGGCATAGAATCCTCTCCGTACCTTCCCTCCTCCTCCTCAAGAGCTGCACTCTAATTCGGCGTTACAGGGAGTTCTAAACGGCTTTCATTTTTTTTCTCGCCAGCTCTCTTTCCATTTCCCTTCCCCTAACATTAATGCAATAACTCTCTCCCTCTTCGCTCACAATATTGCTACGGCTGGAATTGTCAATCTTCCTATCTTCCGCTCACACCCATTATATGTATATACAGGCACGTAGCCAGCAGGGTAACCCATGGGGCCCGGCCCCTCCCCCCCCCCCCGAAATCTTCCATTTTGCCTGGGCCTCCTCTCCCTCCTCCCCCTGATACAGCAATTTGTCATGGGCGCCCCCCCCCCCCCCCGAAACAAAATCCTGGCTACGTGCCTGTATATATATATATATATATATGGTGAGGCAGAGTAGTTTGCGAACAATGGACCGCGAAAATGTAATAAGTCAGAGATCCGTACTTGCGGAGTTGCTATGCTAGGAGTTTATTGTATGTATTACGACAGTTTCGCCGAGAGGCTCGGCTTCGTCTTTCCTGACGAAGCCGAGCCTCTCGGCGAAACTGTCGTAATACATACAACAAACTCCTAGCATAGCAACTCCGCAAGTACGGATCTCTGACGTATTATATATATATATACCGTGGCTAGACCCTGCTCGTGATGAGCCTGGGGAGAACGAGCCTGGACACCATTACAGGCGGTTGTCGGTCCTTGGCGTTGTGGCAGGTCACAGCGATGGAAAGAAAACATACCACAAACTGTGCCGTACTGCAACCTGGCCTGGAATGAACCGTGATGTATTGCGTTACGCCCGCGGTTGTCCTCAGTGCCAAACGGCAAAACCCCGCGGCGGCAAGCCCCTTGGTCTGATGCAATCGGTTCAGAGCAAATATTCGTGGAAGATGGCTGCATGTGATATAAGGTGTCCGTTTCCACAGAGCCCGCAAGGCAACAGGTACCCCCTTGTCCTTACTGAGCACTTCTCCAAGTGGGTCGACTTCCATCCTCCACATCAACTCACACCTAAAAAGATCTGGGAAAAATTCCGGGAAACGTTTACCCGGTTTGGATATCCTGCTGTGCTTATAACCGATCAAGCAACCTATTGCACAAGTGGCGTGTTTCACAGCTTCTGTGAGGTTCTCGGTATCCGACATCACTGTACTTCCCCGTACCACCCATAGGCGAACATCCCAGAGAGTGTGAACAGCAACCTTAGGGCCATGCTAACCCTTTACGCAACCAACCACAAACAATGGGACGCGCATACACCGGGGATGGCTTTTGCTACACGGACGACAGAAAATAGATCACCGGCTTCACTCTCGCACGTTTGAACTTCGGCCAAGAGCTTAGAATGCCCCTAGAAAACGAACGTTTGCATACCACCGATACTGGCTGACAACACTCACACTCAGATTTTGCACAACGACTAGGCAATAATATCACTGACGCAGTGCGAATGGCACGGGAGAATATCGAAACACGTACACGCACAAGCACACAACCTCACAGATGCATACGCAAACGCACACTGACAGATGCAAACATACACGCCACACGAACGGGCGTACGCACATACACGAACATGAACGCACACAGGCACACGCGCGCTCAGACCAACACACAAACACATAAATACACGTAGAAAACTACACACACGCACGCACGCACACGAGCATACATAAATAGACACACGCACACACGCAAACTCGCCCACAAGCACGCAGGCACCTTATTAACTCGAGTACCGAGCAAAATACTTTCAGACCTTTTCTTCCCTTTTTTTTTTTTACGGCAACTGCACTTACGCGTTGAAGAAACTTCTGGCTGTTGACGTAGCCTAGAAGCGGCAACCCACATTTGCAAGAGGCGAAAGTATGCGGGCGTGCTCGTTGGGTAACATCATATTCTCAACTACGAGACAGAAAGGAATAAAAATAACGGACAAAAAGACACATTTTTTTCTCCTTGCCTCACGGTCTAGATTATGATGAACCCACACTGCGCGGAAACTCGCATTTGCGCGGAAATTTGAGGCACAGCTGCTAAGGAAACAACAGTACAATTTTGTGTCGTCAATATTATCACAGACGAAGGCGAAGAGACGATGAATAATGATCTGAAATGAACGCTAAAGGGCGCGAAATTGTGCCCCAAAAGTAAACGAACAACCAAAATGTGTAAACAAAGATAGGTACTTACAGTGCGTCCCAAGTTGGCGGAAGCGCAGAGACGAGTGCTGGCCAAACAGCTCGTCGTCGTCGGGGTGCGTTCCGTAGCGGAAAGCGAACCCGTAGCGTTGCGAACAAAGAGCGCTTGCGCCCAACTTGTTCCCAGAGTAGATGACCACACTCAAGAGCCAATAAGAACGCGCTATCGTCTTTAGTGGTTCACCGATAGTATAGAACGATTCGTGAACTGACATATTTGTATAAGATTGTAAATGGTATAATTGATTCCCCAGAGCTACTCAGTCACATCTACTTGCACGTTCCTCGTAAGTCTTGCAGACTTTATACTTTGTTTTACCCTGCCGACTTTTACCATGCTGCACCCATGACACGCCTGCAATTGACTTATAACTATTTAGAACAGATTTGTCGGAATGCTAGTCTTGATATTTTTGATGAAAAGCGTAAATTTCGAAAGTGTGTTGAGGCTATTGTTTTTTCCTAACGTTTCGCTTTTATCCTGTTTAACATTTTTCTACTAATTGACTCATTGATAAGTGCACCACTAGGGAGGCGTTAAGCTGTTGGTGGGTCACTGAAAATAAGAATAAAATAAATAAATAGCGAAATTCACGGCAACATGGCGGCGCCCGGCGACAGCATCCAAGTGGTGGATCTTGGGACGATCCCGCTGGCCTCGCCGACATTTTTGTCCGGCTTGAACCATCGCAGCCTTTGAAGAAACTTTCTTGCGCATTTCCGTCCACACGAAGAAAGCAGGCTTTGCGAACAGAGTCCCGGATACACCTCGTCGAGGGGCACGATGTATGTGTAGTCGTTGTAGATGGAAATTGGGAGGGGGGGGGGGGAGAGGAAGAAGAAAGTAAGACCCAATTGTGTACGGGCACAGGGCCGATTGGCGCAAGCGAGCAAGAGTCCCTTCTTTCCTTTCTTGGCTTCTGATTGGTTACCGCAAAGAGCTCCCGCTACTGCCGTGTCCAGAGTCGA
>JAZHYW010022256.1:0-30156 GCA_037355805.1 Ixodes ricinus | reverse complement strand
TATATATATTTGGATGCTGTTATCGTCCCCTTGTATGTCTGATTTTGCTCATAAACTGCACGTGCATTGAATGTAATTACAATGCGTTTTCCTAACATGCCTTGCTTTTGATAGGCGATTTTCAAGTATCCTAACATTGTTTGGGGCCTGGGGGATCCCAACTCTGACCCATTTTCAGCAGACTGCGTGGAAGTTTTGTAAGTGTGCTTTCTGATTTTCATCTTACTCAGCTAGTTCATAGCCCAACTAGAATAGCTGTACACTACTTAAAACATTTGGATCTTGTTTTGACTATGATGCCCAACCTGATTAGTCCAATCACATACCTACCTGGCCTCAGTGACAATTTGTTATTACATTTTACTCCTGAGTGTTCCTAAAATTTGTGTTAAAAACCAAAGAAAAGTCATTCGGGACTACAGCAAAGCTCATTATGATGACCATTATTGTTGAATTATGCAGTTTTAAATACTTTTTTGGGTGAACTTCTCGGAATGCTTCTGTTGAATCCAATTGGACGCGCTTTAAGGAAAAGTTGATTTCGCTCACTGAGAAATACATACCTTTGAAAACCATAACCGCATCGCCCGCAAAGCCAAATTTACTACCACTTATAGTATTCGCAACACATTCTTCGAACTTGTGGCCTCCTACAATTACCTAGGCGTGATCTTAAGCGACGACCTTTCCTGGAAACTGCATATTAACTACGTGATTAACAACGCTAACCGAATGCTTGGCTTTCTCAAACGTAACTTTCCTTTAGCTATTTATAAAACACTATAGATCACGCATATTTGGCATCCACAACTTAGGAATAGTCAGGGAATCGAACGCGACGTACTACATGGGCCGATTTACGATAATCAGTATTCCGTAGTTTATAAATGCAATAATACTAAAGCAAGTGTGCAGGCAAGCTGGTTCAATGCTGACATGGTAACCCAGGAGTGGACAAAAAAAACAGCACAGACAACACAAGCCTTTGTGTCCATGTCCAGTCCCACTTTTTCCCCAGCTCTTGGGTTATCCATGTCAGCAAAGTATAGATCCAGTTTACTCGTCAAAATTCAAAGTCATTTGTTTTTGCATTCACGCGCTGCGAAGCTAGTTTCAGGCGCACATAATGGAGTCAGCAACATTCGCAGGATTCAGTCTAGAAGTATACATCGCAATCTGCAAGCTCGAAAATGACCCGATAACAACGAGTCTCGGACAAAAGCTCACCGAACAAAAGCTCACCGGACAGAAGCTCACCGGACAAGAGATCACCGGAAAAAAGCTCACCATTTTTCTCACAAACCCGGACAAAAGCTCACCAGGATAGAATTTCATGTTGGTCTTAACACGAGTGCGAACAACTTAGGTGCATGCGTGCGGCACTGAAATGCAACCATAAACTAGCTCTGACAGGCGCATGGTTTGTTAATTAGAGTAAACATAAGTCTATTTATCGATTGGTTAGAAGCAGAATGCAGTTCCTTACTAGCTCCAGCAGTCTTGGTAGATCTCGGTGTACCTGGAACACCTCGAGAAATATTTTTCAGACTATTCTGCAGGCGCAGAGTGATTTTCTGCACGCCGTTTCTCGGCGGTTCACCACTCCGGTGAACCCACAGAGAAGCTCGTTGACCTGCGGCATTGGCACGCTTCTGTCAATGCCGTGGCAACGAGCGGCTGGTTTTTCTGTCGGCATTCAATCAGCCTCCAGACGCTTGGATGGGCGTGGCTCGACAAGCTTCTGGAACCCAGTATTCCATCCTTTTCAGAGAGTTGTTCGTCCGGTCTCTATCTATGCGGAGGGCAAGTTCGTCTGCTTCTCGCGCAGGGGGTAGCGGTGACGTCAGAACGCCGAGCCGTGATTGGCTGATCGCGACCCCCTATCTGAGCGTCGTCTGAGTCCTTTCCAACGTCGTCTGCTCGCAACGTCATCTGCGTCTGTCTTACCATTCCTGCGACTTTTCTGCAAAGTGGAGAGGCCAGATTCACGGAACTATCTTACCCCCAAAAATATGCGTAAGACAAAACTTAAAAACAAATTCGTATTCACGAATCGAAATTGTCGTAAGTTTTGCGCAGGTTACGACAAAACTCCTACGACAGCTCCGGAAGCTACGCACTCGTTACGATCAAATCAGCATGGCTGACAGCGTCGCGGTCGCGACGACCAACGGACGTTTATTTTTCTACGTGCGCTTCTTCCGCGTCCCGACTTCAAGCAGCAAGAAAAAAGTAAAAAGTACTTGAACCAGACCACGACGAACAAGAACGCTGGATCCGCAAACACCCGGAAAAGCTCCAGCGGCCACGATTCCACCGACACCGACCAAGCGAACTCGGCAGATAGGCCTAGCAACCACTGCGCACTCGGTGACCGTCTGCCCACGACCGGCTGGCGTGCTGAATGGAATGTGCCCGCGCGAAACCCTTGTGAACCCTTCCCGTATTATACCAGTGATCACTGACCTCAATTTTAGATTAAGAGGTCAATCTCTCTTCTCTTGTCATCTCCCTTGTTTTCCGAGGCAACGGTGACCCTCGCCGGGTGAAAAAGCGGTGAATATCCGACAGACGCAGGAAAGGTAAAGGAGCCATATCGCTTTGACTGGCAGACGTAAAGCAGACGACGTTAACTGCGCCAACCCGCCGACGCCGCTAAAGAATGAGGAGTCCTGCCGCACACGATGGGGAAAAAGTATTCGGGAGGGAACTTGCGTGACACTAACAACACGCTCACTCTCGGTTCTTAGCAATACAAACCTCGGCGTCTCGGGACACCTCGCCAGTGAGTACTTTGACTTCCTCCTTGATGCGCGTCTGCTAGTTGTTCGACAAAACAACGAAAACCGCTCGGAGTTATTTTCTGTCTGCCTTCTCTGAAAGGCGAAGTCGAGCTCGCTCGCAAAGACCTGCACTTCCGAAAGTCGTCAGGAAAGGCAAGACGACGCAGACGACGTTGCGAGCAGACGTTGCTGCGATAGGAGCAGACGACGCTCAGATAGGGGACCGCGATCAGCCAATCAGGGCTCGGCGTTCTGACGTCACCGCTACTTCCTTTCTCATGCGCAGAAGACGAAAATGAGCCCACTTGCGAGGCGCATAGAAGTGCGGCGTTGTACATATTCTACCGTTCCGGGGAAATCCCTGTCGTCGTCGGCGCACAGCCACGCCAACGAAAGAATTCGCTCTGGGTGCCACCGCAGAAGGAGCAGAAGCATAACGGAAGAAGCCGTTGACATACGTGCAATCAAAGTAGTCCAGCAGGTCGCTAATGTCACCGGTAGACTTTTCCCTGATGTAGGTTAGTCCTTCGGGCACATGCTGTGGTGGAGGGAGCGCCAGCCTATCCAAACTCCCGCACGAGCTTTCTACATTGGTCATCTGTATTGTACTCGTCCAAAAGGTCCAACTTCTGTTCCATCATAATATTCTTAAAAATTCGCAACTCAATGGTTTGTATATTACAGTTTTGCTTCAGCTTCCCTTTCACATAACCCTGATATAAATAATAATTGATTTCAAATACATTTACGACGCACAATGACGGAAAGAATTTAATTTTCCTTAACATTCACTTCAAATATTACCCTGAACCCCAAGAAAACCCATGCATTACTAATGAAGAGACATTGTTTTTAACCCTTATGTGCGCGTTGAGCGTGACATAAGCACAACGAAAAAGCGAGGTCATCGAGGGGTGACTTCGCTTCTGCGGTCACTCTTCTCTGCCTGCTATGGCGTATCTGTCGACACCTTTGCATGGGAGGGGGTACCAGTTCTCCTAAAAAATGGTGCAATATCCATCGCGTCCGCACTTTATCCCAGCCCGTGTTTCGCCTGCGTAGCAAAAATAAACGAGGTGAGCTTTTGTCCGGGTCTGGGAAAAACGGGTGAGCTTTTGTACGGTGAGCTTTTGTCCGGTGAGCTTCTGTCCGGTGAGCTTTTGTCCGGTGAGCTTTTGTCCGGTTGCCGATAACAACACTATAGTAACACACTTACCGTATTTTCTGGGCTAAAGTCCGCACCCCGTGTATAGTCCGCAAGAGCAAATTTGGGGTAAAAAATAAAAGTTTTCGTTTAGATAGCTCGCACACGGTCCATAGTCCGCACGCCGTAAATAGTCCGCACCTGGTGCTTGGTTAACATAAAAATCTTCTCATACACTACACGCCTTGACAAATGTCTGCTTTTTTAGCTCCCAAAGAAGCTTGTATTATACATAAATCATCACTAACACACTCTTTCATTCACAAAATCCGTCACGCCTCGTCATAATCAACGATCTCGAAAAACAACATTCCTGTATAGTCCGCACGCGTACATAGTCCGCACAGCCTAAAATTCCAACCTTTTAAACATGTATAGTTTGCGGACTCTAGCCCGAAGAATACGGTAGTTCTGTGAATGTTCTTATGGTGTTCTTAGGATCTCCTAACTTTCTGGGGATGTCGTATGAACGTTTACGGGACATCCCCAGTACGTTCGGACATCCCACGGACATCCTAAGGCATAAACAGAATTAGGTGTGCTACTATAGGGAGAGCTATGCGGTTAGCCAGTCTTCTCCTTCTTGCGCAGGAGTAGCCGTGACGTCAGAACGACGCCGAGCTCTGATTGGCACAAATTGAAAGGATAGTGGGTAGACCACGAAGCAAGCTACCTTGAGGTCTACCCACTATCCTTCAGTCAGAGCCAATCAGAGCTCGGCGTTCTGACGTCACCACAGCCCAACGAAAGAAGCAGACAAACTTGCGCTCCGCATATGTTCACTCACAGTTTAAGAAACGCTGGGCGTGGGGAGTCCCGGAACATCTTCTTATCCGCTCCGTAGCCAATCGCAAGGCGGCATCAGCTGATAAGAAAACAAAGAACGAATCCCGAATCAAGAATCAAAATCACTACCTGTGTGTTTTAAGCTGTCGGTGACCTACTTCGTTGTAGATCTCGGCCTATGCGGACCGGAAGTTCGTCTGCTTCTTGCACAGGTGTTGCGATGTCAGAACGCCGAGCTCTTTATGCCTGATATATATATATAAATATATATAGAATAGCGGGTAGACTTTAAAGCATCTAGCGGTGAAGTGCACACACTTTGAACGAAAGCCAATCAGAGCTCGGCGTCGTTCTGACGTCACCGCAACTCTGGCGCAAGAAGCAGACGACTTGCCCTCCACATGGACGCCTCCGACGTTACGAGGTGATGGGACCAACCGACAGTGTCAAATGCGCAGGTCACTAGGCCTTTCCCGTTTATGACTGGTTCAGCGATGACACGACGGACATCATGACGGTGCGCTTTTGACGCTGTCCGATTGGTCCCTCAGCTCGTAGCGTCGGCTGCGTTGGACTAGAGGTGAAACAAAATGTATCCACGTGTCCTCCATGTTCTTATAAGAGCTGGATTGGCCTTTCTCTAGCATAAACAGGCTATATAATCAGTGACAGCTTTTAAGAAATGCATAGGGTTATGATGCTCACGCTTCTTCTTTCGCTCTTCTTTTTTTTTCTCACTGGTTAGTGTTGCAGTTTTATTGGCTGAAGAGTGACAGTATACGTAAGATGCTCGGGGCTTCAAACTTCCTGCGTTTGTTACGCTACCAGAGATGAGCCAGTGCGCTGAATCAAACACAACCGGAGCCTAATGGATGATCTTCTTCCGTACTTCTGGGCTAGCATTTGGTTTCGAGTGCTACCCAAAGTGCACTTTGGAAGTGTGTGTGTGTGCGGTAGGTGAGGGGGAGCTTTTGTTATTATTCTTTGGGTTTTAATGGAAGCCGGTAAACGGGGAATCCAGACAAATACCCCCTCCCCCTCCCCAGCGAACCGGAGTGCTCAAGCGGAAATGCATTAGGGATAGAGTCGGCCACTAGGAATTTGAGGATCTCTCCATTAGGTTCTGAGAGTCCATTTCAAAATGCAGACGCCAGTTGAAAACGCTTATATAAATTTAGAGTAAAAGAGAGAAAGAGGCTTATAGAAAAAAAAAGAGGGAGATTGATAAGTAGTTGGTTGACTATGCGACCGGGTGATATTAAACTATTCTATCAATTTAGTCATATTTCTGGGGCTGCTGGCAACTTAGCAACGTAATCGCTTACTGCAACCTCCCCACCCTCGGGGCCTAACCTTCGTAGGCCCGGCAGGCTGGCGGGCAACATTGGTCGCCCGCACCATCAATAAACGCCGACGAGCACAGCCGCTTGCAGTCAGTCATCGTTCAATTATCACCAGGCTGAGGGTCGTCTTTTCTCTCGGCGGGTGCCACAAACCCCTTGTCCGCGATCAGAGCGATCGTGACACTATAATTGTTACCATCAAAGTGGAAACGTGCCGCTTACAAAACATTATTGAGCCCGAAGCTATATAGCACGCTGCCACCATACAGTCCGAATAAGAAAATGGTGGTTTTGGCAGTGTATAATTGATAGGCAACGGAAATAATAAAACAAACTCGGGCCGACGGGACGACGAACATTTATCTCCTTTGTCCCAGGTTTGTTTTGTTCCCTTGTCCCGTGTTTGTTTTATTCTTTCTGTTGCCAGTCAATGTTACCAACACGCCCTTCAGTTGATGTAATATAATTGATAACCACGAGTTATTTGTTCTGCAGGTGCAATCCCACCCTGAGAAGAAAGTTGTGTACGTTCTTTGCTTGGCTTCTTGAGAAAGAAAACCAGTCAGTTGTTAGTGAGCGTTCGTTTCGTCCAGTTTCTCGCTTCGTCCGTTTTCAGACGCGCTGTTTCGATAGGAATGCGCACCAACTGACATTGAGTAGACTTTAGTAAAGTCCGTTTAAAGTCGGGCGAGTCAGGTTTATGTTTTCAAAACAGAACGTAAGGGCGAAAGTGAGCTGGTGTATTCTGAATATTGTCAAGCAACCCGAGACTGAGGAAATACGAAAGCTGATGCCAAGAGGAGAAGAGGAGAATGTTTCCTTCTCTTCTTCTTTCTTTGTCTTCTCTTCCTTTACTTGTCCTTCGCTTCTCCTCTCCTTCTCTTCTCTTGGTGCAAACTTTCGTATTTCCTCGGTCTCAAGTTGCTTCGAAACTGTCTTTTATTTATTCGCATAAACCGAGCTTCGCCGGTTTAAAAGAGCGTGCCCGACTAGATGAACTATCAATCTGTCGGGGATGTTTCTTTAACGTGGCACTTTTTTCTCAAATTTCACTACGGCTTCAGTCAAATTTATCGTATTGCGAATTTACCGTATATACTCGTTCGCCCCAGAGCTGATACTGCGGGGGAAGTTACGTCCTCGATGGACCAGTCATGTGTTTCTCTTTAGCCACGTGATCGCACTCCCGCCCACACCCAGGCGCAGACAGGGGACGAAAGGGGGGCGGCTGATTGGTCCGGCGGATACGTAGCTCCTAATGCAGTCTCAGCTTAGGAGTGTCATACTGTCGGATGTCGCGATCCTGGTGGTCGGCCGTAGAAGTTCTGCCAGTGCTGCTGACACACCGCCGGGTTCACGACCGGCGATAGGTCTAAAAGTGACGAAACTAAACATTGTTTTTACTACATTTTTACCGTCAAAAATGTAGTAAAAACAATGTTTAGTTTCGTCACTTTTTAGTCTATGTTTAGTCTCATCAATGGCGCAGTCTCAATTGAAACTTGATGCTTATCACCCTCAAAAACAAAATACGGGCAAAAAAGAACTTCAAAAAGTAAATATTTTACACTTTTGATGGCAGTCATACAAAATGGAACACCTTTTTCCTTCACCACAATTCCTTATAGGAGTGAATTAGTACGGGAGGGGAGAGTCTGAACCGAACCGATTAACCGGTTTAAAATATTAATCGCGATTAAAGCATTAGTCGAGTAATCGGGAGGTTAATCGAACAATCACCCGGCTCTAGACTCTATGGCTTTATCTTATTTTGACCCGGGAGGACACAGCTCGCACCGAACTGTAACGCGAGGTTGAATCTTTCTTCGGGGACCACAGACCCTGATATGTATTGCTAGTATCCGGCGGCTACGCTCAGCTATATACCGCGACTACGCGTATAAAAACTCTCGCGTGAATAAGTCCGACCGACCAGGCCCCGCTCGCACGCATCAAGTTTCGTTCGCTTAGTGGAACGGCTGTTACGAGGGTCTTCAGACTCTCTCAACATACGACGCAGCGTGCACCTCGCTGCGTCGTTTTGTTGAGTATTTAAATTACCGGAACGGGGACGTTCTCCAAGTATTCGGGTGACGTGTATTTTCTCTGAAGGTCGGGGAATTGCATGTCCATGGCATATTTTCTTCCACATAAGCCCCGATTAACCTCGACGTTTTTTGTCCGAAACCAAACAGTTGAGACCAAAAAGCACCGAATGTGTGGTAAAAAGACCCCCCCCCCCCCCAAAAAAAAACCACCAACAACAATAACAAACACGCTTTAATTTGCCGAAAAATCAACGCCGACAACACGGAGTCCTAGTTATAACATCAATATACTCACCATGTCTCGTTTTCAGCCAAAGAACTGTAGTAAAAAGGGGTCCAAATCCTTGCGGCACATTACTAATAATTTCCCCTTTATGTAGATAATTAAGATATATGAAGGTGCATTTTAGATTAGATATACGTTATCTTATCAAGACGTGCGAGTTTCAAACGCCAAATCATATCGTTTCTTCCTCCGACAAACAAATATTGTGGGACGCCACTTCGCGTGGCGTATAATCAAAGCGCAAAATTTGCTATTTTTTTTTCTTGTTATGACAACGAGTGTAGGTACAAATAAGTTCCTCCTCTCTTAAATATTTTATCTCACCGCAACGACACGAAGCATGTTTCATCGCTGCCTCCAAATGCATTACGCATCTTACGCAGCAACACTGGCGTTGTCGTTTCACCACTGAAAACACACAGGCCATGCAAAACTAACAAACAACGAACAATTGTATTTTATATCAAACATCATGCTTTTAACAACCCATGTTCAACATGTGAAATTGTGTACCATACTATATTTTCTCAGGCCACACATCTTGTTTTCTGCTCTTATAAATTTCTATACTCGCTGTCACCTCAAGAGAAGAAGGAAGTTTTGCGCATTATGCATAAGCCGCACGAAGTAGTTCTAACAAGATTTGGTTATCGGATGAAAAAGCGGTACTTTTCGAGTTTGAAACGTGTGCGTCTTGAAAAGAAAGCATGTATTTAATCTAAAATGCACCATATGTCTTAATTCTCTCCACAGAGGGGTAAATTCGTAATCCTCCACTAGGAGCCGGACCTCTTTTTTACAAGGATTCTTGAGATGCAAACGAGGAAAGTTGCTGTCTCAGATCTCTTTGGCACGTTAAATTGTTGCCAAATTTTAGTTAGATTATTGTACTCTCACGTGAGCCTTTTCGTGTCTTTTTTTTTTTTTATTTTCACTATTTGGATTGTGTCTAGGAATGTTTTAGAGCGCAGCTTTTAGGCGCCCGTTTCCGGGTTGAGCGGCGTCGCCGTCGGCAGTCGGCGTAACCGCACTAAATTTAGGTGGAAAACTGACGTCACGTGACTTCTGCACCCTCCACTTGACTTCCCGCCAAATTTAGCGGGGAAAAATGACGTCACGTGACCCCGGTGTCGCAACACCTATGGAACAAATTCAAGTTTCTCCGCTAGACTTAGCGGCGAAATTGACGCCGCCGTGACCTCAACACCACCTTCGAGTTTCCGCTAAACTTGCAGGGGAAAATGACGTCACATGATTTGGTGTCACCGTCACGTCACCTATGAACAAATTCAGTTTCTCCGCTAGATTTAGCGGGAAAATTGACGTCACGTGCGGAGGAGGAGGAGGGGAACTCACGGAAGAGGAAGAGAGGAGGAGGAGGTGGAGAAGAAGAAAAGGAGGAGGGAGGAGGAGGAGAGTCATACACTCACCTCCGTACACTCCCTCCTCCTCCTCAAGAGCTGCGCTCTAATTTCGCGTTACAGAGATTTGTAAACGTCTTTAATATATTATTTTCTTTAACTTCTGATGAATTTTTTGAAGACACAGATTTGCCTAACTTATCAATGCGGAGTTTTTGGAATAGCGTAGCCGAAAGTTTTGCGTACTCAAAGAAATAGCGCGTCGTCGCCACTGCGTGTCCCAAGCCCAAACTTCGTTTTGCAAGGGCGCATGGCGACGACACCAGCTATTTCTCTGCTTACGCAAAGCTTTTGGATTGCGCCAAACTCGCTGATGTGCTAAATATTTGATGATAGGTATTCGCCACATCCCCTTCAAATATTTGTGTGTTGGTTACTATTGACTCGGAGAGCGTCTTCAGAAGTCCCGAATACCACATATTTACTCGAGAAATAGCTGCGGTTGTGAACAAGCCCCAACCATGTCGTCTAGCTTTACGCAGAGCCCGCGTGCAAACGTCATTAGAGAGTTTTAGAATAGGGGGGGGCCTCGCGCATTGGGACTCCCAAACAGCTTGGAACATCGCTGAGCATGCGCACTGCAAGTACCCCCCTCTCCTCTACACACACACAGACAGACACACAAAAGAACAAAAAGGAGAGGACGTTGACAAATAACGAAATAAAAAAATATATTTTGTGGCTATGTAAAACGTCAAGCGCAGTCTCACAGCGGACATTGGATTTGCACGTGCCGACGTTGTTTACTGTCGGAAAATCACCAGACTTTTTTTCCATCTTTTATTTTTCGTCGTTGCCAATTACTTTATGGCAGCGTGCAGGTCGCGCTAAAAACTAGCCGCTCAGGCCTTTTTTTTTACGTTTCATAATCTATCGCGGATATTACTAAATCTTAATGTGGTAATCTCTGTTTCATGTAATGTTCAAAATAATATTTTAAAGTAATATATTAATTGTTTATGAGTCAAATATAATTTACTCAACGTCCAGGATACACATTGGTTCAATTGAAACCACAGTTCGTATATTGAGCACAATTTAATCTTCAAGTTATTTGAATGAATTAATGTCTCAGCGTACACGACGTCAATGACGTAAATTGGGTGAAAAATGAAACGAGCTCGTATGTAAAGAAATATCTTATCTTCAAGCTGTTTTAACGAATAGATCAATGAATGAATGCCTCGGTGGACACACATGTAGGTTCGTTGAAATAATAATCTAATAATAGAAAGAAACAATCACTATTCTGACTCAGAAAAGAAGCCAAAGAGCACTGCGTGCGTTGTTCTTTTGACGAAAAAAAAACTGCTATTCATACTTTGTTTTACACCTAAAGTACGCCACTGCTTTCGTACAACGTAGGATGAACGTAAGGGTGCTTTCATGTGCGCTTTGCTTACGGTGATTATACTCTCTTTGTAATATCCAATGCCGACCGCACGCGCTCGAGAAAAAAGTACAAAGAAATAGTTCGATTACAAAATGCCGCTGTATAGCGCACTGCCAATGCCAAAGATCGTGCCGGGAGACGAGCTTGCTCGCGCTCAGAAACAAAAAGAAACGAAAGCGTAAGGAACAAAATGGTCAGATGTCATCACCCTAAGCAAAGCGCACACGAAGGCACCCTCATAGCATAACGATGCTCTCGTATGTTGTTTTGCTTGCTGTTTTGGGCTTCTGACGTATGCCCGCATTTACGCCGCGTGCATACTGAGAACGAGGCGTTCACTTTCGGCGGCTCGTTGCACTGCCCGGCACGCGCGTCGCTACGCTGCGAACGCAAAACGTTCCGCCCGTAACAATGCACTGACTCGGCTGCTCTGTTTCTGCATCGCTAGCCACCCTCAATTCATCTGCTTACATTGCGGAAAACGCAATGAGCAAGCATCCGCGTACGTGGAAGCCTTGCAAAAACTTCAGCCTTTCCACTCTGGTGGAAGGAAGCCAGCGGAGCTGTACAATGGGAAGAGATAGCCGGCTGGAAGTTTGCACGCCATGATGGAAAGGGTGCGTTATCTATGAGCGACGTGGGCAACCAGATACATGGCCTGCCGCCGTCGCTCATAGATGGCGGTAAGTGTCCAGGTTTGGTGTCTGATTTCTTTGCAGGGGACGGTCCTGGGAAAACTAGCCCTTAACTGCTCCGCTGTAAAAAAACATGAAAGAGAACGTCACCACGATCACATTGTGGGGAAAGCAAGAGACTATACGTCACTGACCCAGTAGATGTAAAGTTCCTGATATAGAGCTTATGGCAAGTATATGTGACATTTTTGTCGCGCTGACTCGTGACGGCGCAGGTTTTAGAAGCAGATGGCGACAGTACAGCGGAAAACCTGAACTGAATGACGCCTTTTTGTTTCCGACGCAATGAGCTTTATTATGTGTATTTCTTGTCGTTATTATAAAAAAAGTATCGAGGGACTTTATATGATGTAGCTGATATTTTCATTCCGATATAGTCAATTGAAACTCAATATAAAACTAAACGTCTAATCAGTTTGCCAGTCAGAAGAAACTCAATATCGAAGTTCCATGAGACATTCACTCAGTAAATGCAATTGGGCTCGGTCGTTAGACCAGAGATGTATTACTGAATTCCTGCAACAAGAATACAAAGCAAATCTCGTTTGAAGTTACTAACGGAGAATGCTGTCGGGTTTGCCTCACTGCGTACTCTCATACATAGTGCTTTTGAGTTTGCTCATTAAGAATGCAACTGAGTTTGCTCATTATGAACTCATATCGATTCATTTGAATTACCTCATTAGATCAGACGGATTGCAGAACACGGGTGCCTTAGGCTGAGGCGGTACACCTGAGGCCCTAATGATTGATGATACAGTGAACATGATGGCGATTGACGGTAGCGGTAACGACAGCGGTGACTAATACGTATATTTCCCCACTGCTTATAAAAATACAAGCGTCGTTTATTTATTGCTACGTCTTGTAGTGGTTTTGTCCCAACGCAGCCTGATTCGATTCGTGCGCCTTGTTCTCACTGGGTCGAAGTGAAGCGGCACGCGACTGGTGAATTGAGAGAGATGTTCCGAAGGAATAGTCAATCACTCACTAAGAACGCGAAGCAAGCGGAATGCTTGGGAAGAATATCAAGTGTCGCGCACGTTGAGGAGACTCCCATGGCATCCGTGAACTTCCGTTGAAAAGTGCTGAAAATGATGACTTGTCGTTCAACTTGTTTGGACCGGGTCTCGCAACCTTATTTATGCTGTGCAGCCATCGTACCTCCCGGCTTGCGCAAATTCATTACGCAGTGTCAGTTAGAGAGACGGCGCAGGTGAGTCCCCTTGATGTCGAGTGGCATGACATGCGCAGGCACAAATTGCGTGAGACAGTTACCTGAAAGCGATGGCCGCAAAATTCTCATTACAATAAAGAAAACGAATTTCGCTGCCCTTAAAGACATGAAGCCCGGGAGGGGCGCTCAACTGAAAACTTTCCCGAGTATATGAGTGCCTTTATCAGGGTTGTTTCCTCCGATAGATTGGAGCCCGTCTAACTAGCCTCTTCGCACCATTAATTAATCGCTAACCCTGAAACATGGTGTCGTTTCCACACAGACAGCAAAGCAATCTTGCAGTGGATAAGGCAACCTGAGGCTCAAACCAGCTTCGTCCACGTCGCCTTTCATTGTCCGAACCGTCGTGTTCCGAACTGAAGTCTTCGCAGCCTTCTTACTAATAAAATAAATAATTGAGGCTGCACGCGTATCGCATGACAGAGCAGTTGTCTGCAAACTCATTTGTGCGTGGGGGCCAGATATCCCACACCGGAAAGGTCGAGGGCCAACGTAAGACGGGGGGGGGGGGGGGGACTTCGTGCTTTATGTATTTTTTTTGTAAACTCAGTCTTGCCAGTAACATCTTTAGATTTGATTTGTTTATAGACTGCTTTGGGCCCTGACCTGATGTGATAAGAATTAAATTGACACCGCCCCGCCAACGTGCTGGCGTTTTTAATAAAGGAACATTTTTAATAGAACAAGTACAGCATTTTAATAGAGACAAGTACACTGTCGTTCCCGTTGCTCAATTCACGCAGGAATTAACTAAGCTCTACATGTCTCTAAAAACAATCAGTTAATATGAAAGTTGTTGCTCTCCTGACTATATTTTGATGATTTAATGGTGATATCTTTTCTAAGGCGAGAATCCCGAGCTCGTAGCTTTATCTTTGGCAGTTGCTCCTGCTGATCGAAAGTTCGCGCAGCCGAGATGCATCCTTCAACGAAGAGCTTGCGCTTGCAGCCTAGTAGCGGAATTGTTGTACATTACAAAAACCGGGGAAGCGAAATATAAATCGAAACAAAGGGCAAATGAACACAGATATGTATAAACTATGTGAATACGTTAAAAGAGCAGAGCTACTTTTCGAGCGAAAATTAACCGACGAGATGAGATCACTATAGCGCATGCCATTTCTAGCGCTCGAGACATGGGAACCGGGACTCATAGCCGGTTGCCTGCGGGCCGCGTCCCAGCGAGTCGCGGGCCGCATGTGCTCCGCGGGCCGCGTGTTTGAGACCCCCCTGCAATAGAGCAACCACTGTTATTTGGGATCATTCAAAGGCACTTCTCACGAAGATCAAGGATATATTTTTAAGCTCTTCTACGACATGTTGTCTATTTTAAGGGAAATGTTTTTATGAGTTTTAAAAATGGTCTTGTCGCCTTTAACTACAGTAGCTAGAACAATTTGACGTATTATTTAAACTAAGAATAATATACATACATCAGAGGCTCTGCAACAATATTCCAGCAAATATTTCCTCGATGACACGAAAAGTGTTGTCTTGCACCGGCAGATCAGGCACAGACTCCTGAGGAAGCTGCTTGCAGTCACTGCCTCTCCTAAAACTTTTAGGCAAATCTGAAGAGCCAAGAACCGGTTCCTTGAAACGCCTGTTAGTGGATAGAAAGAAGGGCTTCCGGACTTCGCCAATATTTCCTTTTTCCTTGTTTTAAACTTGTTGTCTCGGAGGAAACTTTCGCAGAAAACATCGTGAAAACACCCAAAAATGAGGGAAAATAGATGAGTAGTACGTATGTTGCTCGTGCAGCCGTCGGCAACACTTGCTGCTTCCAACCCACCACTGTCCGTAAAACACGACGAGGAGGCCCCAGTACAATAGAAAACTACGTGGCCGTCCTTCCGGCCTAGCTTCAACTAGAAGATACTTCAATGGAACCGCCAGTGCAACATCTTTGCTCCTCCCACAAGGAGGGTGAAAGGCAATGCTCACATTGTTGTTGCTCTAGTACAGTCCTTTACAACGAGCTCACAGCAACAGCCTCGTCTAGAGACGGGAACTTCATGGCATTCCTGTTTATCCGTTAAAAAAAAAAGGGGGGGGGGAGGAATGCCACCAGAAAGCCACCCTTATGAAAATTTTTTGAGTTTCTGATGAAATGTTGGTGAGAAATCACATTGAACTCATTTGACTTTCGTTTGACTTCTTGATGAGTTCCCTTATGAGTTCTTGTTGAGTTTCTAAAACATATTGGCCACCGTGGTTCTAATTTTTTTTCTCGTATGCTTTTCCGTTGACTTTTCTCTTATGAAAATTTCTTTCGAGTTTCTGATGACATGTCAGTGATAAATCACATTGAACTCACTGACTTTCTTTTGATTTCTTGAGGAGTCCTCTTGTGAGTTCTTGTTGCATTTCTAAAACATATTGGCCACTGTGTGTCTATTTTTTTACTTATGCATTTCTGTTGACTATTTTATGTGTGCATTTCTTCTGATTTGGTGATGTGTTTCTCAGCAGTTTCACAGGCCTGCATTAGGCACCTGCAGTGTACAAACCTAAAGTTCCAGGAGCTTATTGTGCATACAATGGGGAATGTATACATCGGCTTATAGGCACATTTATGAATGCTATCTTCATGCACTGTAAAAATGAACACATGTTCAGATGATCGCGAAGTTTGCGAACAATAACACAATAAAAATGCATCTGCTTCACTAGTCTGCATACAGAGTGTGAACCGTTTTCATTTTTATTGTGTTCCTTATCTGAACATGCGTAAATCTTTACAATTCATGCAGACAGCACTCACATACATGCAAATAAACCGAAGTATACATTATCTACTGTATGCATGCATAGCCCGTATGTGCACACATAGTGTAGCTTAGTGTAATAGCTGTTTCCTAAAACAAAGTCAGTTGGCGAGAGTGCGGCAAGAGACGCCCTGTACATTGAAGTCTCAGTAAACAGGTGTAGAGTAAGGCTGCAACTTTTATTTAAATTTGTATGCAAAAAAAAGTTACTTGATTTCCCGCGCGAGCATCGAAGACAGGCTGTTCTTCAGGTGCAGCGTGCTCGTGTCGAATTTGCTGCATGTGTAGCCTGAAAAAAAAAGAAGAAATGGAAGTCATATTCACACTAGAATAAGTGCTCCGCTCGTCAGGAGCGATAAAATACATAATACTATTTATTCTCATTGTATTTAATGTTTGAACAAACTTAATGGGCATATCAGACCGCGCTTAACATGTACTGCTCCATAGTGCATCGTTTCGTCTATTTCTTCCTGTTGTCCTTGTCCTCTGGCGCTTTCCAAATCTAAGGTGCACAGACAGTTTGCACAAAGCAAGCTATGTCACTATATACATTTTAATGGATGCCAACAATGTGAGAAAAAGGCATATCTAATAGAATGCAGGCCATATTAAGAGTCAATAAAAAATCTGGTGGCGACATCATTATATACTGGTCGATTGAAACAAAAGTAATCGTAAAGCAGGCTGGCTCATGTAAGAGTGTTTGCGTGCCGCACATTAGACTTGAGATCTGGCAGACTGTTCTTAATCAGGTGACATTTGCTTGCCCAACTGACATCACAGTTGCAATGATCGACACCCATCTTTAGCTGATCTATTATGTGAAATCAGATGCTCACATTTTTTACCATACATGGTAAGCATTTGCAAAACAAGCATTTCAGCTTCAAGTCACCAGCCATGAATGGTGTCGATCCTGGCTTTGTTTTTTTTTATTAGCTTTCCTTAGTGCCCTCAATGGCAATTAATACTAAGAAGAGCATGAGACAGCATATCATTAAATTATTTTACTTAATATATTCGCAACATGGATGTAATTTACCATAAGTAATTGTAAATGCATGGATGCTTATAATGCTTCTCTGTTCCGTGAATTGTTTTAACATACCATATTTTCCGGATTATCGTCTGTTTAAAGGTTGATATTTTACGCTGTGCGGACTACACAAAGAAGTTCCCACGATCATCCATGATCACCTCACAAGTCTAGCCTGATCGTTGTGATCATGGTATTTTACTCTGGACACAAGATCATACAACAAATCATACAGCAACAAAAGAGCATACTGGCAGTGTGTCACCCACCCAGGCTTTCGATACCTCGCAGGTGACACAAGCAAAACCTGAGAGTTTAAGCTTAATCTTGAGGAGAAGCTATGTGACTGGCCGATGAGCGGAACCAGAAACTTTGACTTCCTTCTGTCCGCAAATCTTCTTTGTGCGTGCTATCTAAGGAAACAGCTTTTTCAGCCTGAACATGCTCCTGCGGACTATAATCTGAAAAATATGATATAAATATACTTTACTATACTCTGGGATGTCTTTTTGTGGCACTTCTGAAGAAAGGAGGAGTCCTCTTCGCCGCTCAAGGCGCGTAGTCCGTGCCTTTCACTACGGCCACAGAAAGTTGTCCCCGAGTATATTAGAAGGTTTACTCTAGTGGGTGGAAATTTGTTTGTTTGAACAATGTATGGTGTAGTAGTTAGTATGCACTTGACTAAAACTTGTATTGTGAAACATTCAGTACTTTGAAGGTCTCTGGAATGGAGTTTCCTTGCATTCAGTATATCAGTGGTATAATCAATGTATAGCAAAGTTTGTTTCCCTGAAATGTAAACTCATTTATTCATATCTTACAGGACACATGCTTCGCTGAGTACGAATCATAGCACAATAGTGCATACAAATTTTATGTCAGTGATACCACAGATTAATGAACCGAATGATATACCTGCAGAGTCTAATTGTAATGGTAGAAATCATTTTTGCCTTTATCTGATTCACAGTCTATTTTGCAAACACTGCGCTGCAAGAAGACAAAAACACAGCAGACCAACACGACATAAAACCCATATTTTCGCAATGTTCTTTGTGCTTCCATACCGAATGGGTCGTGTTAGAAACCTAATAATGGCAATGGGCAGCCTCTCCTGCTTTGAAACAGTGGAGGAGGCTTGGTGCATCACCATTCTGCCTTCCATCAGTCTCTATTACTTCAGTCCACCAACGTGGTGCAACTTTTTAAAATATGAAATGGGTATTTTCTGTCCTCAGCCTTAATTAAGTCTATACATACCAATGATGGCATTTAGTCGCACCGGATCCAGTGCCTCCTTCACTGGGGCGTCCTTCTTGGCATTGGTTCCCTTGCCAAAGAGCGACTTCCCCGAAGTTCCTCCTTGCTGAAAAGACTTCGGACCAAGCTCCGCGCGAACTTCGCAGGCGTTCCACGGCAGTGGGAATGGAGACGGTCGAGGACGCTCTTTTCCACGAGCACACCTCCTCCGATGTTTACCTGCAAAGTCAATTAAAAATATTTGTTTGCTTGCTATGGACAACCTTTGTTGTTCAAAAATATTAATTTAACAAAGTAAACATTTTCCAGAGTTATTAAACACATACTGTGTTTAACACATACTGTGATGGCAGCTCCTTTCACTTCGTTCAAGTTGAAAGCACTGGGGAAAGCAGCAATCTCACCATGGTATCAGTAAAGAAATGTGTTGCTCTGGTAGCTGGTGCTACTACATTTCTGTGCACTCTAAACGAGAAGCACATTCTCGAAGCCACTTGAGCATCTGTACGTAATGCAGAGTATTGAAAATAGTGAAATGAATGTTAAGAGGAATTTCTGGGGCAATTATAACCCTCCCCTGTTTACATTTGTTTCTTATATAAGCCTCACTTCAGTGTTTATATCTTGTAAATTTTTACCTGAACGACTCTGTTTGACTAGTATTTGTCATTTCAGATCTACGCAAATTACTGTACACATCATATGCATTTTACACTACACAAACATGTTTCTGATCTGGCATATGTGTTATTTATACCTGTATGCATGATTTTTATTTTATATATTAATGCTTCAAGCATTCAGAAGCTATAAATGTGGAAACTCCCTTGCTCTTCATGAATCCCTTTATATATCTGTCGCTTGACTTAATGCTCTCTTGCTCAGATATGCAGGAATGTTAAAAATAAAAGTGGTTTGCAAGCCTTATGTTCTTCATTGAGAATTGTCTAACTGCCATCATGTATTGTAATAGATGATACCAAGCATGTACCATCATCGACTCAGATGCATCTGAGTCGATCGAACGCAATGTAGACAATATTTTCAGATTTTCTTCAAAAAACCTGTCTGCATTTATAGTGCTGTAATAGCTCTTCCATTGATACGTTCAGTCCCTATGCAGCTCTGCAATAAACTCTGCTTGGTTGGGATTGATTTTGTAAAATATTTCTCAACAGAACTACTGTTGAGGAATTAGTTTGTTTGCGCATCAAACATTCACATGAAAAGCTAGGTAGCTTTTTCAGGAGAAAACTTGATGTGTAATCTCAAGTGGGTTTCTGTTGTGGAACAAATGTGAAAACGCGTAGTTTGTTTACGCATAAAAAATTCAAATAAAAAGTTATGTAGTTTTCTCAAAAGAAAACTTCATGTGTAATCTCAAGAGGGTTTCTGTTGTGAAACAACTGTGAAAAAGCGTAGTATGTTTACACATCAAAAATTCAAACGAAAAGTTATGTAGTTTTCTCAAAAGAAAACTTGATGTGTAATCTGAAGTAGCTTTCTGTTGCGAAACAACTGTGAAAACACATTAGACGTTGAGTTTCTTATGAATTTCTGATGACTCATTAGAAACACATCAAGATCAAACCAGAAACTCAATATTCATTTTCATAAGGGCAGGGCCCAGAGGCTCCTCTGAGTTTTGCCGCTCCTTTACGTCTGAGCTTTTTAAAATTAAAACCAACTAACACTTTTTTCCGAGCGCCAGCACGGGGTTCTTTGGCAGCCTGGCGCCCTGGGCTGCGGCACCCTTAGCCTGTACGTTAATCCGGCTCTGCATTAGATATGCAAATGAGTTCATTCATCAAGAACTCAATATCGATTATTTTGAATTTACTTATTACATTTGCAAACAAGTTTCATTATTAAGAGCTCAATATCGTCACGAATGACAAGTGATGAGGTGGTGAATAACTGAGTAAACTAAACGTTTAATCGGGCGGACTTGTGCCCAAAAATAAAGAAGGAAACAAAAGATAACAGTAGAGCGTCGCGGGCGTCGAAGTCGGCGAAAGAGCAGAGTCGAACGCCGGGGCGAAACTGAACTTGGCTCGCCACGCGAAGCCCCGATGTACACTCTCGGGCAATATGAAAGACCCACTGGGAGCGCGTGGCAGGCGGTGGCTGGCGGGGGCGCTGCGAGCGCTCCGGGCAATTCCATTCTGCTTCGAGGGAAGGACGCTCACTCGGGGCTCAGCACAATCTGATAAGCGCGTTGCGCTTTAGCTGAGCCCGAGTGAGCGTCCTTCCCTCGAAGCAGAATGGAATTGCCCGGAGCGCTCGCAGCGCCCCCGCCAGCCACCGCCTCGGCCACGCGCTCCCAGCAGAAAATATAGTACTACGTAAAGAGCGGACACTTCCATAGGCCCCAGCGGCCCAATTCAATGTCAGCGAGCGCACCCAGCGGCCAGTATAGTCCCTAGTTGAGTGTTGAATGAATGGATACACGCAGTAACAGCTGGCCAGATGAATGAATGGATTCAAGGCGAATTCTGGCGATATTTTTGTATTGGGTAGTAGCATGCGCCCTCTAGTTTAACGAGTCAGTGTTATTGTAACTAGCATGGTTTTTGTTTAAAATAGAATTGTTTTATAAGCATACCTTAATTGTACTGCAGAAGAAAAAGTCATCCAGCGCTACATATAATTCAAACTGACCGCACACCGAAAAGGATATTTTCACATTTGTGCTAACTCTCTTGAAGGGACGACACCAGGGATTGACACACAAAAGTATTTATTTTTGTAACTATGACAAGCAAAACAAGCATCAACTCTGAAGACAAGGAGTGATGTATGTTATTCATACATTACAAAAATAACAATACACATGCAAACTGTATGAATAACGCGTCAACAGTTGTACACTGCAAAAAAAGTACTGTATTACAGCGAGACTTACAGCGACTAATGCAATGTGATGGAGGGCATTTAAAAAAATTACCGTCCAAGTTCCATGAAAGGTGCTCGCACATATGACCATGTGCTGAAAGGCGCTTGCACATATGACTGGCCCAGTGGCTTCTAAATTCAATGACCGAATGCAAATGTCCGTCAACAAAGAAACTATAGTCACAATACTTCTTACATATACCGTATACCATGACCGCAACGCGAGGAATGACTAGAAACCTGCACGAGACAACAAGCCGCGGAACCAACTCAACGCACACAACGAGGCAAGAGACACAGACCAAGCAGCCGAAGTATCCGCCCCCCGTCGAGTCCACGACTCCGAAGCCAACCGTCCTGCCGCAGCCATAGCCACAGCCGTTAAAGTTGTTTTTGAAAGTTTTCAAAGTTCGTAATAATTTTAAAAGTTTACTCTATACAATGAAGTTATTTATTAATAATATATATCTGACAAATGTTCAAAATAAGTGGCACTGTTGCGCCTATTAACGGCCAGTAGAGTCCCTAACTCCTGGGCCGCGAAACGGCTTGAGTGGCCACTCTTTACGTAGTACTATATTTCTCTATGCTCCCAGTGGGTCTTTCATATTGCCGGAGAGTGTACATCGGGGCTTCTGGAATGATCGACGTAGGAGTGTTCTGCATGCGGAACATTCTGACCTCGAACATGCAACACGGTTCTCGAATTTACCAGAACTTAGGTCAGCGTCAACAAAAATGCGTTCCCGCTGCCAGGAATCCAATTCCCTAGCTTTCTTCGTGGAAGGCACGCGCGATAACCGTTATTCCACGAGCACGCTGCCTCGCTTCCCGTCAGCTGCGCTCGCGGCAATATTGGCTCATTAAAGTTAACTCATCAGAATTATAAATTAGGTTTGTCGTTCATTATTTTGAGCTTAGACACTGGACATGAACTAGAGTTTTATTACTTGTCAGACATTTCTTTGTCTCCTCATTGGAGATTCCAACGAGTTTTTGTCATTGAGTAGTTGACATCAGCTGGTTTGCGTCCTTTGCTGTTGAGGAACCCAGCGAGGGCAGAGCTGCAAATAACCATGAGTACATTTATGTCTCTCACAAGAAAACATATTTGCTCGGATTCATTTGCGCAAGAAATTTTAATCCAAAACTTTTGACACCTTGAAGAGCCTAGCGTGCATTATAATAACTGTAAGGTCATTGACAAGGTGAGAACAACAGGGAGGAGCTTCACTTGTCTCTCCTCAAGCTTGAGTTTCCCACTCGAAAACTCTTCAACGTCTCGTCTACATCAAGCGCGCGCGCGCTGTCAAAGCATGGTGGAAGGCACCGAGCGCGTGTTGAAGGCTATGTGTCTGAAAGGCACGCCACGCCGTTTTCACTCTGTCAGTGACTATAGCGACATCAGTGAGCCTATTATACTAGTCACTTCGTAAAGTAAATAAGCAATACAACATTTTAAAACAAGCAATTACCGTGCCTCATCTTGTACTCGAGTAGTGCTATACAGAGAAGCGATAACATAGCGGCTAGAAACGCTCTTGTGGATTTAGCGACTGCCCCGAACGATTATTGCTTTTACCAATTTTTTTTATTAATGTATAAAGTTCAATGACGTCGAAACACTGTTTATCATTTATGAGACTTTCGAGGAGGGGCTAGCATATTGGAAGCTTTATAAATGCTGAGGTGGTCACCGGACAAATGAATACCTTTCATATGTAGGGTATGTAACGCGGTGGAGTAGTCAAGTGGAGCGTGATTAGTGTGATGTGAGTGCTTTATGATATTTATATTTGTTTCCTTCATGAGCTTAGTTGGCTCCATGGTCCATGCTTTAAGGAATAAAAATAATTTTTTTCAATCGCTGTTGAATTTTTTTATTGAAGCGGTGGCAAAATTTTAGTGAAACTCAATTGCAAAAATTCGACTGAAACTCAGCGGCAAAAATTATATTGAAACACTATTGCCAAATTTTCAATTGAAATGCAATTAAGAAATTTAATTAATTCGGTGGCCAATATCTTGTGACGGTCCAATGGGACCTCATAAGAAAAAACCTATTGAGTTTTAATTGATACTCAACGCGGTGCATTGAGCGAATTCCTCTACACTTTGAATTGAAACTCGTTTCATTTTTTGTAAGGGCTATCGCCAAGCTTGAATTTAAAATGCATGGAATTTTTTATCCTTCATCCAATTAGTGAATCTGAAGTTTTGGAGGCAATTAAAAGGTTGTGCTCAACTATAGTTGAGCGAAACACTTTCCTATCAAACTTGGAATGCCATCCGCTACCGTTAATAACTTTTAGTTTCAATATTTTAATTGCCTCCAAAACTTCAGATTCACTAATTGGATGAACGGTAAGAAAATGCACGCATTTTATATTCAAGCTTGGCGATGGCCCTTACAAATAAATGAAACGAGTTCTGAAACATTTCCTGCCGCTTAGAAAAGCTCCGTTTAAGCTCCATCGCATACATCGGATGATCGATCCACGGTTAACAACTACCGACCTACCTCCATCTTCTGTAGTTTGTCGAAAGTATACGTCGGTTCTATAGCAACCTATCTCATCGAGTGAACTTTGCGCAAGTATCCGGTCGACTATCTGCTCCTTTGTCGTCTACTTCTGGTGTTCCCCAAAGCAGCATCCTCGGTCCCTTACTACATTTAGTTTTTGTGAATAATCTCGCTTTTTGTAATAAGCACACGCAGTTGTTGTTATTTGCTAATGACATTAAGTAGTTTACGGTGGCTAAAGTGGTTGAAGATTGTGAATGTCTTCAGGGTTCTTTTTAATTCTATCTCTGCGTAGTGTCTTTCAAATGGCCTATTCTTAAATATTAAAGACGAAAGTTATAACATTTTCTATAAAGCGTGAAATTCTGAATTTTCCATAAACATTAGATTACACCGATATTATTTGTGTTGAGGTCATCCGTGATCTGGTAGTTTTATGAATACTGCGATAAATCTCAATCATCACGTAACTACAATTTCAAATCATTCCTTTAGAATTCTCGGATTCATTACGCGAATAACACGCACTTTTTTCTAAACCATTTTTTCTTACGTTAGTCTTCTTTCAAGGTGCGTATGTCATGTCGAATATGCCTCGACTGTATGGAACTGTTCTGTAGTGACTGATTCGAGTGTAATTGAGCGTGTTCAACGTAAATGCATTTCTGTATTGTTTGATAGTTATTTTCACCCGAATTATTTCTACAGTTGAGAAAGGATTTGTGACCTCGTGAAATTAGACACGTTGTACAGCAGGAGAACGACCTGTGGATTGAGGTGTCTGCACAAGATCGTAAATGGAACAATAGATACACCAGCGCTGCTAAGTCACATCTACTGGCTCGTTCCTCGTGGGTCAAGTAGACTTGATTCTTTGTTTTAGATGTGGAGCATCTTTGCTCGGGTCTATGTCCCGCGGCCTTGTAGTCCGCACTCACACTACGCACGCGCAACTCTCCTCCTTCCCTCTCTCCAACAGCTGCGTGATCTCTCTCCGCTCTCTCTCTCTACCTGCTGCGTGCACTGCGCGTGCGTTCGCTTCTCCTCACACCGCGCGCGCCCGCGCAAATCTCTTCCTCTAGTCTCCTGTCCTTCAAGTGTGAAAAAATAAGCGGCGAGCGGCGAGCGTTTTAAGTTTCTCTGCCGCGAGCTGCGACGAAGGCTCGCGTAGGGGGTCACGCTAGGGCAGTCGGTGGTGCCATCTCTCGGCGTCAGCACGCAACTGACTCTTTCCTCGGAACCAACACGATGCTCCGCATCACCCCATGGTTCCTCTCGGGAAGATGGTGTAATTTTTCCCACTGATTTATATCACGCAGCAGCCATGACACTCCTGCAATTGACGTATAATTATTAGAACAAATCTGTGGGAATGTTAGCGCAGACATATTTATATGTGGAGCGAACATTTGAAGGACCATTGTTTGTCACAAATTTCTATTTTTTATTTACCGTGTCCGAAAAAATATTCTACTATCTGACATTAATAAGTGCACTTCTAAGGAGGCGTCACGCCGTTTGTGGGTCACTAACAATAAATAAATAAATAAATAAATAAATTAGTAGTGATGACAAACGCTTTCGGGGGGGACCTTATCACACGCGATCGGCGCCGCAGTTCGTTATTACGGCTCTCGACTTAGGCCTAATTCGCCTACCTAACTCCGTTCTCTCCCTAATTCTTTTAACAAAACTCTGGTCCACGAAAGATTCCCGCGGAAACTGAGTATCCTAAAAATAGGGAGGCGAACAAATGTCCATGAGTTAATGGTCACTACCGAGGGGCATAATTAAAAAAGGGCACAAAACCTACTAAACAACAACAAAAAATAAAAACATTTATGCATTTTTTAAAATAATTAAATGTTACCAACTGATGATGAAAACGTAGTTTCAGCACTGCTCACACATCGTACAAAAGACCCGCGGAGTTCTCTGCAGGGATGTATGAGAGAATTAACCGCGGACTCGCCTCAAGCATGTTAGAAGATGTCTGCAAACAGTTTTTGTGTGACCAATGTGTCAGAACCCTTATAAACAAGGAAGAAACACGCCTCAGATAGTTTTTGCTGACTGTCTTCTAGTATGATGTGTGTGTAGTGTGACTCCGGCTTAAAGGTTTGTTCACACGGCGGACTTGTCCCCGGACAAGTTCCTACGGAATCGGTTACGTCACGTTTTCTGGGGTTAAAAATTTGCCATGTACCGCGCGAAAAATAAAAAAAAAGTCCGAGGACACCTAAGCACTTGTTATGAGTTGTGAATGCGAAAGCATGAATGTCGTTCTTCCGCTCCCTTAGTTCGTCTGCGGTGTACTGGCGTGGGCGGCCACGTTTCAGTACTGCCGAGGTAGCGGCCGACGGTCGAGCGCGCGCTCTCGTGAGGCGCGCTGAGCTCGGCTGTACAAACTCTTCCGAGTTCCGCCGAACGGCCTCAGTGGCCAGGCCCGCACCGCCGTACCTCGCCGGGCCGCTGCGTGCACTGTGCCGCCATGGACAGGCCTTCTCTGGTGGCGGCTTTTGGAACCACGACACACGATAACCAATGGGAGCCTCGTTCCTTGATGACGCGCCAGCCAATGGGAGCATAATCCATCAGGGATTTGGCTCCACTTCGCTCCTTTGGAGAGGTGAATTTAGATGTTGTTTCGCGTGGCTTTTTGCGCGGCTTCAAATCGTGTATGCCTCAGATCGCGGCTTCACTTCGCTGCTTCGGGACAGGAGAATTTAGCTGCCGTTTGGCGCGGCTGATGACGTCGGCTCGCTCCTTGGGACAGTTAATGCTTTCGCATTCAAATGCAATACTCAAGACCTGGTCCGCGGACCACAGGAACGTGTCCGGAGATAAGTCCGCTGACCTGTGGAACGTTGCGTATCACGTGGGCATACGTAATAAAATTGGTCGGTGGTCCTGTCTTTCCACGGTTATCGATATTTTAAGTCCGTGCTTACGTCGCTTTTTCCCGCTCCGGCGAGGTCCGTGCCAGGTCAACACCTCCTAGATAACAACGCCGTAGTGCTGATGGAGATGTCGTCATCACCGAAGGCCAATGCTGGGCACAGATTGGCAGTGATTTTCCTGCACCTCCCCTGCAGGAGTGGAAATTCCCCCTTGTTTTTCCAAAAGCACCCGTTTAAATCACAACGACTCCTCTATTCTCAATGCCACCCCCCCCCCTCTGAGCCCCCCTAAAAATTTAGACACCCCCTAATTTCAATTCCTGGGGAAACCCCGGCAGATTGGACACGACGATTGCGTCAACGTTCAACTCAAACTTGACTCGGAGCTGAGCGCTGACGCGGCACTCGTTTCCAATCTGTGTCCAGCCTTGGCCTTCGCTGGTGACGCAAAAAATGTCAGCAGTACGGCCTTGCCTTCTAGGCGGTGTTGGTCAGGTCCGCGGACTCGGTTATCTCTGAAGGAACCAATTGCACCGAAATGCTCGCGCGACAACTGGCTGAACGAATACGTCTAGTTCGGTTTTAGTTTCTGCAGACCATTTTCAGCGTTCATCAGTGTGGCTCAGTGCTTGGCTGTGTTTTATGTAATGCTTGAGGCCAGAGTGTCAAACCGGCATCGAACCGAACAGAAAACCGGAACCAAACCATTATTAGGGACCTTTAGCAAACCGTTGCCGTGTTCCGCGTACCGCACTACCAGAGTCTTTGAAGCATGCTTTTAAGCGCGCGCCCCGCGGTCACGGTACCACCCGGGCGCGCGCTTAAAAGCATGCTTCAAAGGCTCCGATAGTGCGGTACACGCAGAACGGCAACGGTTTGCTAAAGGTCCCCATCTTTAGCCGAACCGGAACTGAACCGAACCGAAATCTTCACCGCCATCTTTGAACTGAACCGGAACTGAGCCGGAAAAAAATATAATAGTAACCGGTTCAAAACGGTTCACAATTCTATTTCTTCTATTTTGTTAGCATCACGAAATGAATATTTGAGAAGAAAAATTGGCAGTCGTCATTCTATGTATTGATGAAATCGTCATATACAGAGTCGGAATGTTTGAGAAATTGTGAGTTTTCGTGGCGCCTTTGTATTGACACTACAATTAATCATACGTCAGACATCATGACATGTGCCAGACACGCTTGACACCATGACGCTGTGGCGTCAAGACATGCTGTAAAGTAATGTCTAGCCACGTGGCCCGTTAACGTCATGCGACGTAGTCGCGTGACTCGCTGCGTCAAATCGGTTTAAATTGAGAACGTCACTATATTCATTAGCGTTGTTCACACCGTGACGTGACATGACATCATGACTTCGCACCGCGTCACGGAAGACCCTGACGTACTCGATTGTCATGAGCCCGAGTTGAGTGCTCGGGTTCATAACAATCAGCACCGCCAAACATTTGGGTAATGGCTCGTGTTCAAAGATGAGAACAGCCGAACTCTAACAAAGTCTGCAGCTCAGCCCATGCTTTAAGCTTTGCCATCCCCAGCGCATGACTATGATGAACATTGACGGTATGTAACTAGCGTCAGATCACGTAGCGGCTTGTTCTTATTGCAAGCTCGGAAAGCTGTTTCTTCTTTTTTATGCGTCAGCCATTGCGCAGAGAGGAAAACTAATTGGTGTTTTTGCAAGTTATCATCCTCAGGTATAAATTTTTAGTGGTGTTTAGTGAAAGTACAAACATTATTGCACGACCCATATTACATGTACACATCATTGAGGCGCACAAACATATTCTCGTTGTTGCTGAGCTGCCTCAGAAGGTTGTCCCCGAGATCATAAGCATTGAAAGGACTAAATGTGACTTATCAATCCGACGTTCTACAAGTGTGCACGGGAGGGATACATAAAAAGAAAGATCCTTATGGCCTCAGAGGGACTATTGGCAGCCGCTCTAACTCTCACAAGAGTGTCGTTCTCAAGTTCTTCCCCAAGCATTGTTTGAACTTTACAGATTTCGGGTGCTAAATTAAACCAACGAAGGATTACTGATAACTGACACAAATATAATTGTCAAATTAACACCCCCAAACGAGGAGGAAGTCTCCCTCAGGAATAAAAAGTACTCTCTAAAAAAAGCAACGAAAAAAAAAAGAGGGGACGGGAAAAGGGGGGGGGGGGGGTAGTATAGTAACCTCGCGATGATATACGCCAGCCCAATAAAATGTTAAAGCGCATCACTGCTAGAGCATACAGTCGTAAAGTGAGAGCCCAAGACAAGTGCACGTAAAGCCGTATATAACATTAGCCTCCCTAGGCAGTATTTCGCGAAGTTTCGAGTTCATGCAATCTGATGCCCAAATGTGATTTATGTCAGGATTATAAGAATCTTCATCTGTACGAATACATGAAAGAATAAAACATCAAGGACGAGGACGGAAGCAAGACTTCTTATGAAATAAGTCCTGTTTCCGTCTCCGTCCTGGATGTCTTATCCTTTCATGTATTTGTATCTATTCACCAAAACGCTCGTTTTTTTAAATTATTACTTCATCTGTCCTGCGCGCTATTTATGCGTAGTTAAGAATATCATTGCATCTCTATGGATTTCTTTTGGCATCGTGCATGGGATTCTTTTTAAAAATACCAGTTATTATTTTTCTTTTTCTGCACATTTTGTGTATTCGCCTTCAGATCTATAATGTGAGCACAAGGCCCTTTTTGACAAACCCCGCGACCCGGTGTTTCACACTTCCAAACAGCGAACAAAAAATCACGTTTCCGCAGATCGGCTCAAGGGCTGGCGTATTTTCGAGTATCGTCCTCCCGTGTCGGTCTCAAGCGGTTATGTGAGCTTCATACGTTCAAATTTATTTATAATAATAAAATATATATTTCGTTAGTCACTGACGATTTCACAACAATGGGCCGATCACCTTAAAGATATACATAAGTAAATGCACCTCCAAATCATCTTAAATATGCTCCGCAAATATTTTCCAACGTTTTTTGATCCTCGATACGACGCGTATAAATGATTTGGGGAGCGGCGGAGAAAAGCTCATCAGTGAAAAGCTCACCGCAAAACCGTCCGATGCATAGAAAAGCTGACCGGCCGTTTGACGACGGATACGGAGAGAAGCTCACCTATAGGAATCTAGAGGCTCGTTCCCGCAGTTGCGTTCGAACTGTTGCCACGGTGACACTTACGACGACCCAATGAGGAGGCACAGTGATTCACGACGCAACGCAGCGCGACGCAGTCGACAACTTGCATGAACGAGCCTTAAGAATCGAGCGTCACTCAGTGAAATACGTTTACTCAACTGAAGCATGCTGGGATGCCTTAAGCAGGGGTCACACTCCTTAGCATCATACAAAAGACAGTCTGCAAACACTCGTCACCGCGATGTCCCTGGTTCGAATGCCGCGTGCCCTTGAAGTCCTTGCCATGCGGCATTCGAAGCATGGATCTTGCGGTGACTTGCGTTCGAATCTGTATGCAGACTAATGTATAAGCAGTGTGACCTCGGCTTTATGCGCACGCGGTCATTCTGCACTTCAC